>JUDQ01000040.1:0-13807 GCA_000812075.1 Scedosporium aurantiacum
AAAAAAAAAAAAAAAAAAAAAAAAAAAAAAAAAAAAAAAAAAAAAAAAAAAAAAAGAAATAGGCAACAAATCCAGTAAACCCAGTCGCGAACCTTGGGCCAAGTGGCAACCGTACCCCGCCACCGAACGCGGAGAGACGACAAAGCCCGAAAGGCAAAATCCAAGCTCATCGGAACCTCATACTTCACACGTCACGCTCTCTCCAAAAAAATAAGCGCCGAGGAGACAGCAAGACAGCAGGTCTAAAAATCCACCAGCCACGGGCGGCCAAGCTCCCAGATTGGAAGCCGACTACTTCATACGAGCGGCCATCTCATCGTCTCCCAGCGAATAAACCAAGAAGAACCCACACACCACACCCCTCCTTCCAACCTCCTCTCAAAACACAGGCACAAAGACATCAGTAGACCAAAAACAAAGTGGCAAAGGCTCAAAGCAAACCAAAACGATTTCCTTGTATTTGTCTCCCAATTTTTGCCCCTCTCTTCCAAATACTCGAAACAATAAAAGAGAAGAGGCAACAAGTTCATTCATCCTCCTCTCGTTCCACTCTCTTTCTTTCGCAAGACAATGTCAACCAAATGCATCTTCATGCACAGCTTATAATACGGTGACCCCTCGTCTCTCTCACCTCAGCCGCATAAGCCCCCAACATCACCAAGCTCTCACTTCAAATGCCCACACTTGTGCCCATTTGAGCTCTCCCAAAAGGGAAAAAAAAGAAAGGAAGAAAAAAAAGAAAAAGCAAAGGAAAGGAAGATTGCCGTTACAATCACCATGAACCGAAACCCTCGCCGCTCAAACCCCCCACACACAACAACAGCGAACCCCCTCCATCCTCCCCCTCGCCTTGCCCGCCAAGCTGCCTTCGACTACAAGTACCTCTCCGAAGCAGACCCAAGCCTCATTGACGGCTTTCAACAAACTCAGGAACCCGACTTATTAGGTGCGTCGCCGACTCTTAGGGAGGTGAAGTCTAGTGCGAAGCGGAGCAGGGAGGAGGATCCCAAGGGCTGAAATTGTGGGGGGGCGGAGGGATAGGAGGAGGACTTGGTGGGGGTCGGAGAGAAAAAGACAGAGAAAACCAGGAGCTCTGATCGCGGAACTCTTTCTGGTGCAAGCTGCCTCCCCTTTGTGAACAAAGCGAAATTACCGCCGTGGAGGAGGACGGCACCTCTACCGCTCATGTCCTACACCTAATGCGAACTTTGAAGGCCGAATGGATGTGTCGCGGGGCGGCGACACCGGGAGAGCAAGAGCGGGGTTCGTTGGTGCTGATTCCGATAGGGCTCGGGGAAGCCGGACTTGCACCCCGAGATATCGGCACTTTCTCTGCTCACAACATCATCATATCGAGCCGCCACAATCCGCTTGTACTTACTTTGCATGGCAGCTCTTCAACGCTTGTATAACTCTCCGAGAGCATTTTCATTACGGATCCGTCTAAAGGATGATGGCGATGCCAGCCGTCGTCACAAATATCTAGATACCCTGCACTCGCTTCGATGTACATAGAGCAATCCCTAAGATTGCTGTATATTATTTATTTTTTCTTGGCCTTATTAGCTTTGCCTCTGTCGACAGGATCATGGCTAGCAATACAGAAAACTCAGGATGAAAACATTATCCACGGCCATGTGGTACCATTGGGTAACGCAGCTTCTGATAACTTGCGAGACGTAGACGCGAAGAAACATCTTTCAGCCAACCTACGAAGGGTGGCTGCCCCAGAACGTAACTCTGAGAGGCGTACCGTGTACCTACTTGATCCCTAATCGAAGAGCGCGCCAATGCTCCTGGGTCCAATTACATACAGATTGGCTCAGAAGTCGGCCCGCCTCAACACCAACCAGCTCTCTCGTTGTGCTTAAGAACGCAGAGCCATCTCGATCTTAAATCAGCCTCCAGCGGCTCTCCTGGTCGTGAGATAACGAACTGAAAAACGGCGGGAGGTGTGTTGAGCTCATGGGACTAAGCGCCCAAGTTCGAACTGGTCAATCTCGCCACTGCCAGCGTGATGGAGCTCAGCATCACATCGCCTCGAAATACGTTCCAACCTCCATCGCGCGATCACTAGCTACCCCCCCATATCTAATTCATATAGCGCCGCTCCCGTGGGTCCAATTGGGCACTGCCATCCTCCGAGCGTAACGACTTGGAAGGACCTTTTTTTTTTTTTTTTTTTTTTTTTTTTAAATATCAGCGAGTTGTTCAGTCATGACAAGACTGGGAGTCTTGTCTTTAGGCTCACGACTTTTATACTTGCTAGTGACGATGGCTCTGCTAGCCTAAAGGGGTCCCGAAAATGCAGATCACCTTTGGAAGAAATCAGAGACTGCCTCCCGGAGGTTCCAGACCAAGACATCTATCCGCCGCTACCCCTGGACATAATAATTTTGAGGAGCGGGGCCTCAGACCATTAAAGCCGATACGTACATCAAACGCCCTAAACTCCTGGCATATCATCGGTTTACTTGATAGAGCATCCTGGCCGATCACTTTCTCGAAGAAACCCGGTACCTGCAACGCGGAAATCAGCACCCGCATCCGAACATTGCGGAGTTTCGAGGCTCCATGGTCAAGAATGGCAGAATCACAGGGCTCGCTCTCAAGCCCTACGCGCTAGACCTCGCCAGCCGTTCGGGTGGAGACGCGGATAGACCTTTAAACAGGAAGGCATGTTTTCCGGATCTACCAAGGCCGGCTTGGATAACCTACACCAACTTGGGCTGGCGCACAACGATATCAATCCACACAACATCGCGATGGATAGTGACGATAGGCCTGTTATTATGGATCTCGGTTCTTACAAGCCTATCGGCCACGCACTGACCGAGCTCGGAATACCGGCGTGGAATGATGGCTTTGATGGGGTTTCTAGCATCCGCGACGACTATGCCGTCTTGACAAAGATGGCAGAATGGCTTAGAATTAGATGATGGGTAATATTTAACTTGGAAGTAAAGCGGAATTTGGGATATATATACTACGGGTTTTGGGAAGAGTTCCAGCTACCTAGCATTATCACAGTGTCTTGAAAAAAAGATTGGAGGAAGGAGAGAAAGGGAAGCGGGGAGATCCGGGGAATCCGTCCTCTGTGCATATCTGAATCCGGACCTGGTGGGTCCGCCGGTACCGGTCGCCGCAACATGTGAACCACTCATTGGTGATTAGTCGATGTCATAGGTTCCCAATTAGCCCCGGCCCCGCCCCGATCCGACGCCGCTCCCGGACACCTCAACTCTCCGTCCAGATCTCTGATCTCTCTGGGTCGATTCCGCGAGCACAACCTCCCATCAGGATCCTGCCCGCTCCGACTCAACTTCTTACTTCTCCTGTGTCTGTCGCTTCAACGACGAGAACCTAAGCCTACACTAGGCCTGGTTGGAAATATTTCCCTCTCCCTTCCGTTCCCCCATCTTGACGATGAGGCGGCCGTCGTTTTGCTACTCTGCCCGCAGACGGCTCTCCCGAGGTAGATGTTAGACAAGAATCGGGATTTCCAAAGATCAGCATCACACGAAGAACACTTCCAGCCATTGCTCAAAATGGGAAACGAAACCACTGTTGAAAATTGTATATTATTAGAAGGCAAGAGGCAGCATGGATAACCTCAAACCCTCCTTTTCCTCGTTAGCAGTATGAAGAATGCAGCTGCTAGCGGTTGGTATGTATTTCTTTTGGAACTTTTCCCTTCCACTTGTTACCAAAAATCCCTTGTTAAAGAAAAAAAAAAACAAGCTGAGACAAAGGAAAAAAAAAAAAAAAGAAAACAAGGGTAAAAAAAAGGGCCACTTTTAAAAACCATCATGCATATACCGAAATAGCCAGATTGATATCAAGTACAAGTAAATGAAGGGCGACAATCCTTGTCGCCCAGGGTTTTCATCATCGGATGGGATGCGTTCTGATGCTCGCTGTCATCAACATTATCACTCCTCAAATCGAATCGCTGCCACCCGCCTCGCTCAACTTTTTCTAAACACATCCGCCTCGCCTACTCCAACATGGTCGACTTGCCGTTTCTTTTTCTCGGGTTGTCGCTTATCCGTGAAGACCACAGGTTCGTTGCCTCATGAGCTCGCGTCGCGCCTTGTCCTTCTCTGTTGGGATTGTTAGCATTGCCACCAGCAAATTTCTCAGGGACTGCCATTAACAACTTACCACTATCCCACGTAAGGAACTCATGAAGACCCTTGCCAGCTGGCACCATGGGCAAGACAGGCACCTTCTTATCCGTAATCACCTCCAGAAGGGCGGGACCATCGGTGTTGATGAGCCACTTGAGGGCATCAACAACGTCGTCGGGCTTCGAAACTCGCCTGTGCTGAACACCCATGGCGTCCGCCAGCTTCATGAAGTCGGGGTTCTTCTGATGGGTGTGCGCGTACCGATCCTCGTAGAAGAGATTCTGCCATTGCGTCACCATACCCTGCTCCTCGTTGTTCAAAACGATAACCTTGACGCCAATGTTGAACTGAGCGGCAGTAGACAGCTCGGTCAGAGTCATGTTGAAAGAGGCATCGCCGTCAATGTCGATGACGAGATCATTGGGCCTCGCCACCTTGGCGCCGATGGCAGCGGGCAGACCGTAACCCATGGTTCCGAGACCACCAGAGGTGATCATAGTCCTAGGATACCTCCAGCGGAAGTGCTGGGCGGTCCACATTTGATGTTGGCCGACACCAGTGGAGATAAAGGTCGTGTCTTTCCTGTCAGCGGTGAGGTTGCTGAGCTCCTCAATGAGGGTTTGAGGCTTGATGAGACCGGCACGCTCTGCGCGCTCATAATCCGACAAGGGCCACTTCTTCTTCCAGGCATTGATCTTGTCGAACCATTCCTTGCGGTCCTCCTTGGACTTGGCGTTTACGAGGGGGAGGAGTTGGCGGAGGTTAGTGGCAACGTCACCCTCCACGGCCTCGGTAGCTTGCACGACCTTGTTGATGTTCTTGGGCATAATCTCGAAGTGGACGATTCCACCACGACCCTCGGCGGCAGCGGCCTTGGCACCAGGTGCGAACTTGGAGACGTTTAGAGTAACACGGTCGTCGAAACGGGCACCAAGAGCAATGATGAGATCGGCCTCCTGCACGGCCATGTTGGCGTAGGCAGCACCATGCATACCAAGCATGTGGAGAGACTTCTCGTCGAGCTCGTCAAAGGCACCCAGACCGTGAAGGGTCGTGGTCACAGGGAGGCACGCCTTCTCCGCAAGTTCCTTCAAAACCGCGGGTCCGCCCTCGGAAAGGATTACGCCCTGTCCGGCATAGATAACAGGTCGCTTCGCCTTGTTGACAAGTTCGGCAACTCGCTGGATGGAGGAGCTCAGCTGCTGGCGGCTAAGCTCAAGGGCGGCCCTGGACGCGGCGCTCAAGGAGGGGATCACGACGTCGGTGGGGATAGCCTTCCTGAGGACACCAGCTGTAACGTCCTTGGGCAAATCGACGAGGACAGGGCCGGGGCGGCCGGATGTGGCAATCTCGAAAGCCTCGTTGATTCGGCGGGGCAACTCGGCAACGGACTTGACCATGACGTTCCACTTCGTGCAAGCGCGAGAGATACCGACAACATCGGCCTCTTGGAAGGCGTCGCTGCCGATGGCGGTGGTGACGACCTGGCCGCAGAAAACGACCATGGGAGTACCATCCGAGTAGGCGTCCTGCATGGGAGTGATGACGTTGGTGGCTCCGGGACCAGAGGTGACGAGGACAACACCAGGCTTTCCACTCGCCCTGGCGTATCCCTCAGCCATGTGACCGGCACCCTGCTCGTGTTTCGGGAGAATGAAATCGAAGTGTTTTGAGTTGTAAATGGCATCAAAAACTGGTAGAATAGCGCCTCCGGGGTATCCAACTATAGCAGGGAGAAGAAGGGGTTCCCATTGTCAGCCATTGATGCCGCGTATGACGCAGAAAGACGAATGAAATGTTAGCAATAGACAGAAAAGGGACTTACAAATATGCTTCACTCCGTGCCTCAACATCATCTCGTGGAAGATTTCTCCACCCGTCTTTCCAATGAAGCTGCGAAACCGTCAGTGGATCCCGTCTCCGATAGTCGGGGCAATCGAAAAATTGAAGGGCTTAGGGTAACGTACGACTCGTCCATCTCCGTCGGGCGAGGGTTGACGAGAGGTTGAACATGACTCCTGTCTTTCGTCTCGATGTTGAACGAAGGGCTGGGAGTTGGGCGGGCGCGGCTGTTACAGGTCAAGCATGTGTTAGAGTCAATGCTGCCAACTTTTCTTCTGTTTGGAATTTTCCAAATTTCTGGGGTAGCTCTTGGCCACCCCCGCCTCCGATTTTGACTCGCAAAGAAATTGCAAAACTTACGAAGCATTGGACGTAGCTGTAGTATGTCTCCGAGTACCAGAAACAGGTTTCCTGGGTGGTGATACGGCTGCTACAGCTGAGGAAGAGATGAAAGATCGTGATGCTGCGGGCTGGGCGGTGGCCCGCAGGGCGGCAACGGCGTGGCGACCTCGGAGCATGATTGTTCTGTTGAGCGGAGAGGGTCTTGGGGGATGGGATAGAGGTAAGAAGAGGGTAAAAGGGAAGAAAGGAAGGGCAATTGAACTTGGAAACCAAGAAAAACTGCAGATGAAGAATTAAATCCTTCTCTGAACAGATGCAGCTCCTCCAACTGGAAACTTTCTTGAGTCACACGAGAAGGTTGTTGGAGTCAAGGCCCAAGATGGAAAAGTCGGAAGTTTTGTCCTGTCCTGTCTGGTGACTCAGCGGTGTGCCCAGGTCCAAGCAACAGTGAAGTTCGAGTGCTGGGGGCTGCGGGAGAGGCAAACAAGGGAAGGGGGAAAAAAAAATCCAGAAAAAAAAATAAACTGCCCTTTTTGCCGGTCAATAGACTCTGTGGGGTAGCCGGTGCACGCCTGCGCCCTTCGACCAATGGAACCCCCGACAAGTGGCGATATCGGCTCTTTGAAAGGCTCTGATTGGCCGATCTCCATCCCATCGTGTGTCCGACTTCGTAGCGTACATTTGTACAGTACGACAAGTACATGAAGTGAATCGATTCCAGTTTGCACTGCACATTTTCCCACTCCGAAGTACAGTTGAGGTCTACTTCGTACTTAGTGGAATATGATGCTTCCATGAATCGGTACCCAATTGTGAGGGTCGTGATAAAATACACCGTTCGTTGGAATCGAACGAGGTGAATCCGATTTTCCTGGATATGGGCTGTCTACATTCCTTCGTACTTCGTAATCTCACAGCTATCCAAATCGGCTACTAAATGCATGCGCTTTGAAAGTCAGGAACCTGAAGCTGCAGAGCTACCCACACACGGACAATTATATGGGAGGGTGAAGTACTTCGTACTGTGACTGGACACCACCTCCAAGACCCTGGATGGTCTAGCGCAATTGTGGTGGGGCAGTTGGACTCACTTGATGGACTGTACTTTCCCAATGCGAACGGTGAAGCCTGTCCGAGATCCAATCTTCTGTTCTCACGTAACCTCGGTCTCCTGGTCAAGACTCTGAGATTCAGACAGGGAGGGCGGAAGGGGCTTGCGGGAATGAAAGGCGGGGTTCCCATTAATTGATGTCGGAATCGGAGGGGGAAAAATCATGGCAGACGGGACATGTTTTCATCGGTACTCTCTGTCTGGAAGGATTGGTGCCTCGCACTTTCAGGGTCCTCGTCCTCGCGAACACCCAATTCCCGCCAATAGCATTCCCAAGCTACCAAAGCTGCTCAAGCTCCGAACGAGCATCGAAATGTTAATTTGCGAGCAACATTTTCGGACACATTCAACAAGGTTTCGTCTCGAGATTCACCGTCAGCGGCGCCAATCTAGAGAACCCATCTCTACGCGATTTAGTTTGCATCCTGCCGCAATGGGTGGTGCTACTGTGTTACTGACAGGAAGTATACTTCGTACATCTTTAACCGCTTCGGCTTCGCCGTCGTGCGTTCCTCTCGGCGTCGACGATGTGGCGAAAGAGACAATGCATGCCCAAACTGGCGGACACCTGGCAGCAGTGACAGATACAGCTGAGGCTAGGGAAAAACAAAGAGAGAGAAAAGAAAGAAAAAAAAAGATCTCCAAAGGACAAACTCGAATATCAATCCGGGGAAATTGCTTTGTCTTGGTGATATCCTGGGAGCGTCGGTACTATTAGATTCTGCTGAGAAGCAGCATGCTGCCATCTGGAGGCCACGCATTCCCTCGCACAAATCACGGGTCTTCAATATGACTCAAGCCACGGCCAGACATCAGGGACGACACTGGACCCTTTGAAAGGTCCAAACCCCATCTCTCCGACCCCACGCCTCCCCACGTTCAAAATATAAACTACATCCCGTCTGCAAGAACCCGTTAATTGTGCTTCGTCTCAGGTAGGCACATGTTTCGGGTAGTGCAGAAAGAAAGAAAGACAGAATAGAGGCAAGCCGGCCGATGGCTCTGTCTCTCATTGATTATCGAGGTAGTCTAGCCTGCCATCTCCACCTCACCAATAGGTATGTATTATCGTGGCCGAAACTCAACGATTCAGATGAGTCTAATCTCATAACTACATCCAAAATTTCCACAGCAACATGTAAGACTAGCCACAGAGAAGCGCGGAGCAAAGTCCGAGACAGTGGTCCACATCCCTCATAGTCTTCCGCGACTCAATGCGCCAACGTCTAGGGCCTTAGAAGAAAGAAGGAAGGGGGTAGGTGGAGTTGGGCACGGCTTCTCTACCATTGCTCGTCGTAAGGCCGATCACGCCTTGTGTTTCTGCACGAAACATTGACGGCATCGATCCTCCAGAGTAAATGCCCGCCGCCAGGCAGCGAGGGTTGATCCAGACCAAACTGAATGCTAAGTCTTTCACTGAGAGTCGTACGAGACGGTCTCTTTCGTGGAACACGTTCAAAGTCTTCGCATTGGATGTCTCGCTGACTCTAGCTAAAGTCTCGAAATTGGTTGACCAATCCATCTCTTATCCAGCACCTAGGAGCAACCACTGGGGGCCGACCTGCTCGTCTACGCTCCAAGGAGTTACGAGGTAGCATGGTTCCTCGAAACGCGAGAAAAGAGATTCGCGACATCTGCCTTCTTTTCCAGCGTGTTGAAATGAGGCCCTTTGTTTCCTTTTCTTGCCGATTGCGAACCAGCCCACCTCACGGCGCCCGTAGGAGTTCCATGGGAAACTGTCTTCCACACGTCAACGGTGCCCTCACCCCACCAACTCGAGAGAAAGTGGAAGAGACACAGATATTCGCCGGGGTGTCGCTCCCAGCCTACCGAGTTTCCCTAGAAAGAACGGGTACATTCTGTACGGGCCTCACAAGACGGGGAGCTCCGTGGTGGTACCACGTCGAGCTCGAGGTATCTAATCTAGCCTTTGGAAAACATAAAGCCTATCATGCGTAATAGGGGCTACTGCAGCGCCCAATAAGCTCTCAGCTTCCGAGGCGTGCGAAGGAGCAGGGAAGCTCGGAACAGACATATGACCGTGACTTTTCTGAGAGAGGAAGAGGAAGGTGCTGGAGGGAGAGAAACCGGGGGATGGTGTATCGAAGACAGCGTAAGAAAAACCACAAACGCGGAGCTTGAGGCAAGGATGAAGGAGAAGGAAGTGCGGGGGAGGGAGGCGAAATGTTGCGGGCTCTGGGTGTGACTGAGGGGGGAGGCTGGGTCGTTGGAGCGGTTCGCGATCTAGGTCGCGCCCGCTGTCCAGCTCACGCCCTTCATCTGGACTGTAGCCTAATGTAACCAAGGTTAGATATTGATCTTGAAAACACAACGGTAACTAACACAGCGGTAACTAGAGTAAGAGGTAATGGGCCGTCTGATCGATCCGCACTTACTATCATCAATAACACCTCGTTATCGTCAGCTGAACAATCTCCTTGTCGGCTTCGGCCGAAGCATCAGCTCGTGGGCTGGGAAAGGCACCGACATTAGTCAAGAACAATCATCAATACCTACAAGCCCGTTGATAGAGGCCCTAGAGACCCTAATCACTCTTCGAACTAACTTCTTACACTTCTTACTCTCCCCCTTTCATGTACTTCGTAGTGAGGAGAGAGTATTCCATCCAAGACAATCTTACGTCGTATTTTTGCCATCTCCTCTTCGTCCAGGAGCAAAGCCCCCCAAATGACAGGGATGGCGGACCTTCTGGAACATTTCCATTTACGAAACGACGAGGCCTGTGCGACATGACTCAATCCCACCGACGCACCGCACGGCAAGCCTCGGAGTGGATCGACGAACTATATTAAATTGATCGCCAGCTCAGCAATGCTTTTACTTTATTTCCTAGGCGACGGGCCATCATCATCATCAGCTATCCACGGGATCGTTCCTGGGACTGTGCGGTCCGTGGTTGCGTGCCGATGATGGTCTTTATTTTAACCCTGATGGATGGGGTAAAAGAAAAGAAGGCGAAAGAAAAAAAGAAGCAAGGGAAGCAAGGTCGCCCCATGTTCTAGAAGGCTTCGATGATGTCGCACATGCCGCCCCCCCGCCAACCTCCCTGCATGATGCGTTAGCAGCCATCTTTCTACGAAGCATGAGCAGGAATGAGGGCGAATCGGGCATGGGTTCATTTCGCGAAGACGGCAGGAAGGGTTACCTCCATGCCGTGGCTCCGTGATTATCTTCAAAAAGGCTCCAGGCCGATGCTGTACTACATGAGAGGAAGGGGGGTGTGCCTGGTGCTCGACTCGACCGTACTTCGTATTTGTTGAGCGATTCGGCTCGAGCCAACCTCTTGCGATGATGCGAGTTCTTCGAATTCCACAGTCCAGCAAGGAAGAGTGTGCCATTAATTGAGCTAGTCTTCATACGGGAAAGATACTAGAACCCTTCCAACTTGACCTATCATTGGAGTGTCCTTACAGGATACTTAGCGAGAACGATGTCGCAGAGTGGCCTTTGTGGATGCCTTGAAAACGCTCGTGCACACGAGTGTAGATTACTTCGTACTTGTAATTCCTCGCTGGCCTGGCCCAACTGATCCTTCGGTTGTTGATCCTCAGAGTCCGCCTCATCCCTGGCCGGCGCCCTTCTATCTTCTTTACGGCTGAGTCTGTGACATCCATGGCCTACAACGCTCTACTAAAGGGGCAAAAGAAGCAAGCAGATTGTCTCTAGATGAACTGCTCTAGAATCAATCCCGCCTCCCATTTGAGTCAAAATTCTGTACATGAATCGTGACCCTGGCTGAACCAGAGCTAGAAGACGGGGAATAATGGTGGTAATACTTCATACAGCACGACCTAACGGGTGGGGTGCAGGCTCTTACGGCGTGGCGCTCGAATCTGGAAACGAGGACATTGTTATTGCCATGTTCAAGATTCCCTCACTAGAAATATTATGTCTTCCTAATATTGCAAATCTCGCCTTCCCCTGGCCCGCCTATTGCTTTTTTTTCTTCTTCCTTAACTTCAATTTTTTTTTTTTTTTGGTCCACATCGTTCATGGGCAGAGGTTGCAGCGGCGGATTTTCCGCTAGTGAATCCCCAGTGAACCACTGACGATCCATGATTGACTGGTCCATCCGATTTTGTGGGATAGCGTCCACCGTACCGTAGTGTACCGCATTGGTAGGGTTGCGTACGGGTAAATGGCAAAACAACAGCGTTGCTTTTATGTTCTCCTTCCTTGTGGAGGTTTTCTTTTCCCTCTGCGTGCTAATAAACCCCGGTCCACTCTTCAAGGGGGGTGGGCACTGGGGGAGGAGGAGCCGTGTGGGAGGCCCCATGCTACCATTTGCCGGGTCCCCGTGGGTTCTTCCTATTCTTAGTGGGCTTCGAGAACATTTTCAGAATGCAAGGAGGGCAAGCACGACAAGCAGCCAAGACACCTTTCAGATACTTGCCCTCCCCCCTTCACCTCGGGTGTCAGAGATCCGGGGTGGCCCATCTCAGTCTTCTCTACACTACGAAGTACTAGCTCTAGTCCCTTTTCCTACTGACCGACCTGGTAGCGTCCCTGCAAGCCGCCTATTGTGGCGTCTCGGCGTCGTTCTTTCGCTCCGCTTATCAAGCAGAGCACTGCGTAAATGCAATTATTCATACGAAGTTGAGCGGCGAGTCTTCCGCGGTAAATCACAATAGATGAGGCTCGAAAACCAAAAACGCCATTGTTTCTCCCACTCCATCCAACTTGTCTACCTTCACCGCCCGCTTCAGGATCGGACTAACGTGAGTGCCGCTCGGAGATGTACTTCGTATTATTACTTCGTCGCAAGACAGAAAATAGTGTCCATGTTGGAAAAATCGGGGCGTGGCCAGGACGAAGGAGGATCCAACCCTAAGGAGGACATGGCTTCATGTGTGTGTGTTATGTCCTGGGAACCCTGGTCATTCCGGACACGCCGTTTCCCCTCACCTCGCGTCCAGCCCCCAGACTTGCAGAGATTGATCCATTTTTTCTCTTCCAAAATTCCAGGGTAATATCTTTCGGGCGGGTTCCATTGCCTTAGCGTACTTCTAGAAGGAATGGAAGGCCAGCTGCCCTCAATCGATCCTGCAGCCCTTGTCCACCATGGTGTGCCTTGCCTGGACCGCTGGCTGGCCGGCGTACACCGCCGGGGTGGCGGCAGAAGCTCTGTGGCGGGCGACTCGAAGCTCGATAGAGTTATCGTTTATTACCGTGAGACAGGACAGCCTCAGGTCTCCCTCCAATCTCCTTTAAGAATCTCCGGCAGTATGGCTTGCCAGACGGTATTGACGGCGGGAAGACGCATGTGCTTGTGGCTGACACATGGTCTCACTTTGGGGTTTTGTCTTGCCTCACTTCTCTCCGATGTAGGTCTTGGTACCTCGTAGTATTTCTCTCTGTACCTTTTTTTCTTCTTTTCTTTTTCTTTTTCTTTCTCTGCTTTTGTGTCAGGGGCCCTAATCTCGACAGCCGTCAACTCGTGGGACAGTGCTAGTCTAAACTTGCGCATTAATTCCAAGTAACCACCCTGCATGGCGCCTGCACTCTGCAGTCGAACTCGCACTTGCTTGCGAGCACTTTCCTGTACCTCATTATGCTTTGGAAGCTGCAAGGGAGCCAATGGATCAACCCATGGAGTGATGGGAACAGAGAAGGTCAAGCTTGTACGAAAGTACAGGTACATAGTGCCGACGGTCTGAGAAATGCCCGGAACAACCCTGTCAGCCCTCAGCCAACACACCGATCGAGACCAGCCATTCGCTGGAACTGCAACCACCATCACACACACCACGACTCACCATAATATTTCCCTGCTATTATCTCGACGATTGATTCAATCGATGTAGCGAAAAGGTCTCGAAAAAGGCCGGTTCTGTTGTGATTATGAGTGGTAGTGACAGCTGTGCCCAAGTACGAAGTACAGCTTGTTGTACTGTCCGCGGTACGCGAACTACGACTAGACATTGATCAAAATTGATTTGATGCTCTCTCGCAACCACCAGTTGACCTGTGCGCTGTCTCCTCCTGGAGCATCTGCTACGCACACCACTCCACCAGCGCACTGCGTCAGTTCCCCCCGGTACATACATACTGCATATGGTTAGTACCTGCCTGGAAAAGAAAAGGAAAGTGAGGGTGTGGTGGGCTGCACTGCATTGGACGATGGACGAAGTACCCATACTTCGAGCACGCCAGGGCTGTAACTTCCCTGGACTTGCTTGAACAGACCATACGAAGCAAGCAGTCAAGAGTCAAGGTCATGGTGTACCGTGTTGTGGAGCCTGGCTGGAAGGAACGGGAGCTGCAGAAGCCTCGGGCATGTGGTCTCAATCAATGATCAATTGTCTGTCCCTTGTATTTTCGTCTCGTAATCGCTATGCCCAGCCTCTACTTGTACTGGGAT
>JUDQ01000040.1:14193-50547 GCA_000812075.1 Scedosporium aurantiacum
GCCAATTTTATTTAAGCCCTACCCTAGGGATAGACTTCCGACGAACTCTTACCGTCCCCCCCTTGTCCACTTCCCCGGAATCGATCCAATAGGCACTTGGTCGCCTTCCTCGACTCTTCTTACCCAAGCATTGGGACAGAGACTCGAGACGTATTTGTACGAACAGGACATACCATACATCATACAGTTCAGCACACGCATACGCATACGTACGGCTTCACCTCTCCTCCGCCACCGCCGCCGTCGAAACGCTCCCCTTCTTGGAAGCATCAATCAGCACTACCCGACGTTATCCAGCATTTTCAGTACATTAGAGGCCCCCTTCTCATCCTCGGCGCTCACGATAATTGGTCGACCCCGACGTACCAACTAGTCGGAGTGGTGCGCCAATTTTGTTACACATCACGACAGCTGCCCGGCGCAGCCTATTACAAACAAGGTACGGATTCTGGACTCAGAGAGTTTCTAGTTCCCCTCCGCACTGCCTTATCTATAACCCACACGTCCCACTCCACCGTTATCCTCCGCCCCTGTTTCCATATCTTTCCCTATCTGCACAATCTTTCTCTTACACGACATATTATTATTCCCTGTCCCCCTCCCTTCCCTTCCCTTTCCCCCCTTCTTTCCTTGCAATCCTCAAGCTAGCGGTAAAGAGAGGGTCCATCCTGGGGTTTTCTTAGTCATTAAACTCGCCCATCTCCATGTGCTGCTTGTTGAGTGTATAACACGGCTTCGCATCGGAACATAAATACGCCAGACTCCCATTCCCCCCATCGATACAAGTGCACCGGCAAGGGGCTCAAGTGTCCAAGTGTCGGGGCTTGATACGGGAGCGATCAATCCTAGAACCTAGTCGAGGAATGCATGGCCGCCCAGGCTAGGTTTTGGAGAGTTTCCGGTATCAGTCGGATGCGAAAGCCTAGCCCACCCGTCGCGTCGTCTTGCTTTTACACTTTCTCCACTTTGCGCCGTTCTTTGGGTCGAGCCTGGCAAGAACCCCCAACTTACCCCAATTTTTTCCTTATCGATACTTTATACATACATCGATCACTGCAACCCTGCTTCAGGAACAACCAGACTTTGATACTTGATATCAGCTGGTTTCCCACCTTCGTCTTGTACCCATAAAACGCAAATCATTTCTTGTTAGTCCCAGGCTTGGCTTGCTTTACTTCTCGTACCTTGTCACCAGCGTACCGTCTGTTGGCTCTTCTTGGGTCTCCTGGTCGATTTCTTTTCCATTTTCCTTTATCACGTTGATATCAATACCTGCGTGTGCCAACTCAGTCCCAGAGTACCTTGCCTTCCTCCCGTACACTGCCCGCTCCCAAACTTGAACCTTGCATGATCGATCCAATCCCGTCATCCAACGTGATCCCTCGGTTCTTATTTTAGTCGACTGACCCCTCGAAAGTTGTCAAAGAAAGGATAGGTCCCTCCCGGACCATCGCCTTTTCCTCCATCTTTTTTTCTCCTCGTGGTGCCCGTGCTAGTTCGACTCAACCTTAACTACGTCGTCGCCCGTCAATTACTTTTCAAGACTGGACAACTCGGGGATCTCAACTTTACAATTTCGACGTCGGCTTGCTACTCTTCATCCGTCAGTCCCGATTTATATTCGCACCCACTCCTTTCCGCAGTTGTGGATGAGAACGGACGGGATTTTAATTAAAGGACTCGGCTCATCATCCTTCTCGCGCCGACCAACATGTCGACAAGACCGTGGCCGGAAGAAAACGGCCCGGCTCATAGCTCCGGAGTGATCGACGATGAGCAACTCGCAACCTACCTCGCGAGTAAATATTCGCCGTCAGAGTTGTCGCATTTGTTCAGAAGAGTCGGTGTTGTTGGTTCAGTCAGTGAGTTTCCGCCTAGCATCAATTGCTCCTCTCCGCACTGGACCGCGCATCCCCACAGCGCCGGTTATATCGCATCTCCACTGCCACAACTAGGCCCCGCCCTGGTTGGGAACCATCCGAGACAACATGGGGGAGGAGCATTCAATAGTCCAACCACCCCCACCTTTCATGACCGTTGCCATGATTGGAGCAAATCTAACTTAGCCTTCCTTCGCTTAGTCTCTGAGGACCAGGCATCGATAATATCAAATTCGACATATGCCTCTTCTATACTCTCGGAGAAGCCTCCGAGCATCTTCGATAGCAGTGCCAGCATACGGTCGTTCTCGGATACAGCGTCAATCGCCGGAAGCATATTACCGCCAAATGCGCCATCTAAGGCCACTACCACTTTAATGCAAGCATCTAGCTCAACCCAATCACAAGCCGAAACAACACCAAGGAATAGCTACGATAGCTCAGAGGTATCTCCGGAACCCTCTAGATCGTCCGACTCAGCGTCCAATGGTCCAGTGACGACGACCACCTCCGCTCCCAAACCCAAGGCGTCGTTCATGTGTGCGTTTTGCAATGAGGAGGGCATCGTTAAGACATGCACGAGGAAGAATGATCTGAAACGCCACATTGAGGACTTCCACAACACGAATGCCCAATGGCGCTGCCGCCACCGCGGATGCGAACTTGTTTTTGATTGGCAAACGGCGTACAAGGCTCATCTGAAGCAGGCTCATGGTGGCTCACGCATGTCGCTTGACGAAGCCAAAGTCAACTTGTGCCCTCAGGTCGTCTTTGCGTGCGGCTTTGACAACTGCCACCAGGTTTTTGAGGCCACCAGGGACAGCGAAGCGCCGCATGTTTTCAAGGAGTACGTCAGTCACGTCGTAAAGCACTTCGACGATGGAGCGCAAGGTGGGCAGTGGACTTACTCGGGCCGGATGCGCAATCTTCTGAGGCAGATGCAAGTTGGCCGAGCGTGGGCCGAATGTGGTCTTGACGACTTGGCGAAATCCAAGCTGGAGTGGCATCCTCAGACGTCAAGCGTCCTGCGTAAACGCCTCGAGTGCCGCCATATCGGTGACATTAATCTGCTCATTCACTATGCCTTGTGCCTAGGCAATGACCCTTTGCAGGCTTCCCAGTTCCGTGAAGACTTTGTTACGCCTTTTAGGGATACCTGCACCGAGGCAGCTCCGGGACACAACACTTTGAGGCGGTCGATGACGCAGGAGTCTGATGACCAGTTTAACTTCCGAATCTCCCGCGGCTCTAACCCGGCACTGGCCCAGTATATCAATGCGCAGAGGAGGCTATACGTACCACGCCAATCATCCGTCCGTCGACATCCTAGACAATCAATCCCCACTAGCACGCCGACTTCCAACCCGATGGGCAACCCATCCCTCAACGTGCATCTCAACGGCCATTTAAATGATCAATTGAACGGCGGCGCAGGCTCCTCATACTTTTCTACTAGCCTGCCAGATGCTCAGCCGAGCTCGCCATCTTTCGACACGTCCGCAACGACGCCTCATTCCTTCAGCCCACCAACTAGCATGATGCATCATCCCCAACACAGCAGGATGATGACCGACGACTTGCATAGCCTCCGGTCTATGGCTAGCTCGTCGCCAGAACCGGACATTACGATGGGAGACTCGCCGATACTCTTATCGACAGGGTTCAATACTCCTTATGCGGCATCGCTACATAGCCCCTGCACTCCTGATAGCATCGGTAGCCCGCCTAGCCTTGACTCCAATCACGGCCAAGGCTTTTACCATGACGATCATCACCACCATCACCAGCCCACAGTGCGCCACCCACATACATACTAAGCGGTGGTGGAGGATTCCTCTCCGCCTCTAGCTCGCCTACTCCTCCTATCCCACATCATAGGACGATTGAACCGCAGCTATTCGATGGTCCCCTTTTTTTACTATTTATGCCTTTTGGTCAGGTCTGTCCCTGTTATATCCACTGTACATCTTTTGCAAGGTTTTGGCGGGTTCCCCCGTAGCACGGTCTAGATACTCCTGGCGTTTTGGTTTGATTTAGCCATGTTTGGCTTTCTGACTTGTATGTCTGTCTATCTGTTTTTGATTCTTCGATTCTTGATGGTCTTCGAGCCCGCAATCTTAGGAGACACGGATCACTACCCGAGTCTCCCCACACACAAGGTTGCCGGCGGTATTTTCAGAACTCTTGGGGTTGTTTTCCCCCTGGCTCCTTTTTATATTTGCCACCCTTTCTTTCTGTCCTCACACAATGTATACTAGTTAACGTCCCTTTTTGCGACGCGCATTATACCCATCCTTTTCACTTCTTTTTTATAAGGGAGGATAAACAAATAGATAGAATGGCGGATGCCCGGAGGCGTTTCTATTGCCGATTCTTATTTCCCAATCTACTGGCAGGATTTTCTCCTGAAACTAGTTGAGGCATATTAATGTGATGAAGGCTAATGAGACAGGATGAGTCGAGATGAAGGAGACCCTCGGGGCTAAAAAAAGCAATTCCTCCATATGCAATAGAAGATTGGCGGAAGCCAGCAGAAGTGAGGAAACGCCTCATGACGATCTCGATCCGTCCGTACAGCTCCGTTCTTAGCTCTCGTGAGGCAATGTCCGGTCCGGCTGGCGTCTTTCTGGCCCCTTCCTAAGTTTAGACGTGGGGCTTCATCTCGCGTGTTTACCTCGTGATAACTCATGTGGCGAGAAGAGAAGAAAAGAAGCAAGGAAATAGAAGATGTGGAATCAGCTTCGGGGGCATTTAACTTGCTCATCTTATTTGCTTCTTTTCGACGCCATCGCACATCCGCCGTTGTCATTGGGAAGTGGGCATTCCGTGGCACAAAAGCAATAATATCCACACTCTCAGCCGATCAACGCTCTCCCATTTCCGGGAGGGTCCACAGTTAGGGAATGTTTTCTGCAGCTACTACATAGGATTCTAGGGCGAGGACGGGAGGCGAATCGTGGGTGGAAAATAAGCAATGATTCAGCTTCAGGGTTGAGATGAGGCGAGACTGGGATCGGGATGGACTGCCGAGAATGGGAAGTCTTGCGATTTTTCCCTTTTCCCCCTCGTTTTTTTTTTTTTTTTTTTTTTTTGTTTGGTGATGAGTGGCGAATCTTTCTCGTCTCTTCTTTTGCATCGACGATGGTCTGTCTACAAGGGACGAGGAGCGGAAAGAATTTCGGCAAGATTGGGTGTGCGATTGAGCTTTGTTCTGGGGATCTTGTTCGGAGATACTTTTTTTCGTCCGGCGCTTCAAAGCAACGATGCTCGCGAGACAGGGAGGGATTTTGTTCGGGACACGCCGAACCCCTGCGCTTCTTGAAATCGGGCGAGCCGCCATCGATTCCCGATCTTCAGACCCGAAGACCGGGGAGAAACAAAGACCGGTGATGACCGCATGCGAATCACCAAAACAAGCAACACGCGTGATACCAAAAAAGAAAGAAAAAAAAGAAAAAAAGAACAGCCGCTAAAAAGCTCTTACAGATGTCGTAACTTGATGTTTCTCGCTTGCAAGGCTGTGAGCTCTCTCCCAAGCGCAGGTTCGAAAATACCGAATTGGAAAAGCCTCACTCCCATTCCCGACACGACACGCACCCCCCTTTCCCAAGCGCAAACCTGCGGCGACGCTAAAATTTTGCCTCCCATGATCATATTTTACCTAAATATGTCTTCCCTATTGCTCTTCTTTTTTCGCCCACTTTTCCGACGGGAGGGTAAGACCCTTTTTCCCCCCCCTCCAAAAAAAAAACTTGTCCTCACACCCCCTCCCCTTGCGGACCATCCCGCCGACTCAGATGCCGGTTCCCTGACCTCAGCCTGAAGCCTGCGGTCCTCGGCCCACGTTGTCGAGTGGTATCGGGAGATTTGATCTGCGGGATCGCGGATAGGATCTGGGACTAAGATGTTTGCTTGGGATTGATAACTGATTTGATTTTTTTTTCTCTCTCGTGAAACCTAAATCTTCTGGCAACTCTTGGCTTTGCAGGTTGTGGGTCACGGCGAAGCTGCAGACTTGAGGCTTGGGTCTCGTTACGGAATGTGGAGTATGAGCCTATGACTCCGTCTGAGGTGAGAACTCATTCAATCTCAATCTCACTAAAACTCTTCGGCCAGATCCGCCTGGCGATCTGCTATCCGTAGTGTAGTGTAGTGTAGTGTAGTGTAGTGTAGTGTAGTGTCGTAACACTTCAGTCTAGAGTGATGGCCGCGTTTTCTCGGATCGAAATCTTGCTAGCCGTCGGTCTACGAAGGATAAGCCTCTAAAACAAAAACAACATTCAGTACTTTGTACGCAGCCGCCAACATTGCGAAATCCCAGCCAGCCACTTGACGGCGCTTAGACTGCCAAAACAGGAACTAGTTTAGTTTTTTGATGAATGACCAGCCTGTGGGATGGTCGGATAAGGGTCAGCCCACGTGCTCCCAGCATGAAATGATAATATACCTCAAAGCATATGCGGGACGAATGGATCAACTCTTGTTGGTTTAACTCTAACAATGACCGCGGGACGCGGGACTCGGGAGCAGGGGCCGGGGCGGGTGAGTGGGAGCACGAAGCTGTACGTACAGTGGTACACTACTTCGCACGAAGCAAGCACATATTACTTGGATGATAATACGAAAAGCCGAAGGAATGGCTTGAAGGCGTACCTGCATCAAGGAATACTTCCGAGTTTCGATGCTGTCGAGAACTGCGTCGCCCATGGGGGGTATAGATCCATCTTCCTGTCCGCCCCATTCTCACACTCCCCCTTCCCTTTATAGGTAATATGCCCGTCTGGATGTCTAGGACCGACCCAAGGTGAGGGGAAAAGAGGTGATATCAAAGTCGGGCGGAAAGCCATTCCATTCGCTACAAGCTGGTCCCGTCCCAACCTGCTGGAATCATGGATCGAAATTACGAAGAGCCCCTGGTCATGTTACCTGTAGGTAGGAAATGAATTTCCATCAATACATCGTACGAAGTACACACTTAGGTGTTTCAACCTTCAAGAAGCTGGATACTGGATACTGTCAATACATCACAGTCAGAGAGTTAGGTTTCTCTGGAATACTTGTTGCGTGCCTTTTTTTCCTCTTCTTTTTGGGTTCACTCTTATTACTCTTATTAAACACGAACTCGCCACTAATGAAACCTTTCCTCCACTTCATAATCTCTTAATTCCCGCTTCATTCCCCCCCAAGGACCACTCAGGCATCATGTCTTGACAATACTTGAATACCCTGGCGCTGGATCCCAAATCACAAATCGTACCACGCACGCACCCTTGTCTGTCCATACGCCACCAGGTTGGAAATCCCGGAGCTACGAAACCCTTCATCAAGTACGTAATGTAAAAAAACTGCCGCTGTCATCTGGGCAGGGGGAAGCGAGCACATCCCATCTTTGTATGTACCTGTGAGACAGCCAAAGGGGATATCAATTACCTGTTGGGTCTGGGTCTGGGTCTGGGTCTGGGGCTGGGACCGGGGGCGGGAAATCCGTGTCAAGTCTGGGGGACTGGTCTGTTGATCTGTGAGTGCGTCCGTGTGTTCAACTTGGGACACGACAAAGCAGAGCCCGGATTTGGTCGTCCCATCTCACGTCCGAGAAGATCTACTTCGTAAGAGAGAACGCCGAACAGGATTCACGAACTTGGGCGTTAAGAGTAACTCTACTTCGTACATGACGGAGGAAAAGACTAGATCAGTGCTAACTCCCCGATAAACTTTTCTCGTAGCCTTCAAACCATCTACACTACGAAGTACACTACGCTATATTAACGCGTAGTGTAGGGCCCTGGCGGGGTTGATGATGGATCGGATGGACACTTATCTTAGTGTACGAAGTAGTGCAGCTTCCGGTGGGGGACTAAACTTACTTCGTACTTCACAACCAGCCTTCACCGCTGGTTGGTGTTTTGGACTCTTTTGGAGCACCTCGCTTGGAGAGATTTGGCAACCTCTCGAGACATTTGTCATTTTCCCCACAGAGGAAATACCCACTTCTGAGATCGATCGTATCAAAAGTCAGGACACAAAGTATGGGGCGAAGAACAAGCTTCGTAGCACTTCATCGTTTACTTGGTTGGAAGTAAAACTAGCGTACTGGTCTTGTCTCGCTCTTGGGCACGGATTCGCTCCTTCAAAGCGGGACAGATCCCTGTCGTCTGCAACAGCGAGCCTTCCCCGAAATTTCCTCTCATGAACGTACGAATTAGAGACAAGTTCAACATTGAAGAGGTACGAAGTAGGGGGATGTATGAGTAGTTTAGGTCGGACTGGCTGGCCAAGCCTATCACTAGACAAAACGATTTCGGCTCGGTTGAAAAAAACGTACTTTGTAATACTTCGTAAGGCGCCCTCCGTACGTCCGCACTCGCCTTTCGCATGGTCGGGGCTGAATGAAAGTCAAGCATTGAGGGATAGAATGGCGCGGCCGTCACATCGTAATGTCGCTTCCATCTCCCCATCCAGCCAGGTATCTTCTCTGTTCCGTACCACCTGTCAGGATACTTCGTACATGCGAAGCACAGTATTTCGCACGCTACGTAATGAGGTGGGTTAATTTCCTTCTAGCGAACTTCTAGAAACCAAGAAACCACACACACAACCCGGCCGGCCAACATTTTACACCCTGCCACGTTCCGCGTTCTGAGATCCCGTCCGCACTTCTCGCATTGTACTGCGGAATTCTTTCAAAGTGAAAAGATCAATGTACTTGGTAGTCGCAATTCCTTGCATATCCTTTAATTTACAGAAGATGATGCCTTCTTGGGGAAAGGGCAAGTCTAGATGTTAGCAGTAGCCGAGCTTGTGGTAAGGGCATGGGACTAGGAACATTGAAGTGTACTTCGCAGAATCGAGTTTATTTCTCAGCGTCTGTTCAAAGTAGTGTTCTGACCACCGCTGTAACAGCCTGAGTGTCTGTGAACGGCGCTGTGAACCCCATCCTAGCATTCCCTAGTCCGCTCACCCACATCGAATTGTCTGTTCCACCCATTTGGAGCACTGTCCAAGATAATCGTCGAACTTTGTCCCAGTTAGCGGCTTCCCCTGGGCCTTGTCCAGAGCTCGGCCCGGCTCCAGTACAGACTAAAAAACCGACCCAGTAGGCGAGGTGCTACAGCCCAATCAGTTTTAGCCCTCCTCCTGCTGGTTGTCGGACATATTGTAGGATAGGGAAAGGACCAAAAAACGAAAAAGTCCCGGCTCTGGCGCCACTCCGGCCGGTGAAGGCTGTCGCCCCAGCGCTGAACTTTTTATCCAGAATCTTCATTCCGAGCTGAAGTCGTACTTCGTAGACTCCTGCAAGACTGCCCCAGCGGAAATCACATCACCAAAAGAGGAGGGGGGCTGATATGCGCAGGAGGTGGAAATAAGAACAAACTCACGTTCCTGCGTACCGGATTTCGCCCCTTCCTCCACTTCTTAATCTCGTCCTGTCAAGGCCTCTTTCCGACATGCGGAGCGCACCTTCTCCGCTCGAATTTGGTTTTAGCCAGCTTGGCGGCCGCAGACTTGAGGCCGCGCTAACGGGTAACGCGTGATGCTGTTCAGAGGGTGTCTCTCGCTCCAAAAGGGGAAGACCAGCTCTGGGTGGGCAAAGTACATTGGGGTACTGCGGTTGACGCGGCATAAGCGCTATCATCATGTAAAGTCCATACAAAATATTGTTTTGGAGACCTCAGAATCAACGGATGCAGGTATACTTTTGTATTTTATCACCGAGACGAGATGAACTCCACTGCTTACCTGCCATGAACTTCATGGCATGAAGTAAGAATAGTACATGGTTGTTGCATGCATCAATGATCAATCACTCCTGGGAAAAGGGAGCCACAGCAAGGGATACACTACACAGTGAACCCAACGTGTGTGATTAATCGATCCAGCGGGTCGGGTGTGTGATCATCACAGGGCCTTCAAGAAGGGCAAAATGTTATGTTCCATGTTTACTGCATCCTTCCTATTCGTCCCACTTCGTCCTTGTTCTGACAGCAACAGGGCTAATTGATCCATTCCCAGTTTCATGGTATGACTGAAGTCTGGAATTAGTGTACATCAAATGACAAGAAGCTCGAGCACTCCCAAGGGTAGACCCGTGCCGCAAAATGTGTCCATAAAACTGTAAATGGGTTGATTGATCTCTGGCCCAAACTACCAACAGTGATGACCAAAGGAACAGGCGGGGTTGATTCAAATCCTGCCGCCTTCTCCTTCTGGTACACACAACGTTGTATTATTAACTGTGCATCACTCTGGAATGTTTGAAGGAGCTCGCGACGGCTCAGTTAGCATTAAAGTTGGGCTTGAGGTCGACTCCATGAGAAACTCAACAGTCTGAACTAAAACCTACACGACTCCGCCTTCCACACTAAAACAATGAAGCGCCATGTGATATGCGATGCCATCTTGCAAGGGACCCGCAGAACACGGATTTCGTCCACTAGAGAAGAGCATGCAGCCAGTCTTAGATCGTCTCAAAGATCCTGAAGGCATTGATACTGCACCAGAAGTGTAGTGGAGAGAGCTGGCATGAAGGCAACGGACCGCTCAGGTGTACAAAGTTCTAAACATGCTCGCTAACCATCTGCGCGTGCAGCACCCCTTCATTGGATGTGGGTATCGGGGATCAAAGGAGCGCCTACACCTTCCGTAGCGAGTATTAATCTCGATCTGCCGGTTACTTCACCCTGCGCTGTGAGATCAATAATAGAAATGCAATCGATCAATTGCAGCGCATGCGTGCATGCGTACTTCGTACAGAGTCCCAAGCCAGGCTGTCTCCGAAGACGTCGGCTTTTGGAGTGGACCACCATGAATTTGTATGGAAAGTTTCCATATTCTGCCCTGGTCTCCTTCGTACCAGCAGGTAGTACACCGCTATAAGTCCTGCAAAAGCTCCACAAGAGTACTTTGCAATGGACGGAAGGTGCAGGCACCTAGTGATCAATTGATGCAGATGCATTTCAAGTTCTTACTTAACCCCCTGCTGCCAGGGTGTGCCGCAGCAAATTACAGTGTGCTTGACATTTGACACTGATTCCGAGACTCAGGTACCCTTCCATTGCGAATTTGCCATCAAGGTCTGGGGCGTCTGGTACTTCGAAAGACAGTCAACAAAGCAATAATCTCGGAAGGAATCAATCAGGGTTGGGAGTACTTCGTACACGAGGCAGTCTACCCCCACCAGCCCTGCGTAGTAGAGTTACTTCGTACACGGCGGCGTTCCTATTTCCTGATATCGCTCCTGCCTGGTCGTTGCTTCTTCTGCGCCTAATCATTCTATGAACCTTCTTTTGCGGGACTGAGCCTGCCCGGTGCCATGGTATTGCTAGTACAAATAGCACAATCAATGCGAGTGGTTAGACTAGGAAGAGGCGAGTACGAAGTCCAAGTCACTGAGGTTATTACAGGTCCCTGGGAGAGGGGGTGGGGTTGGATGCGGGCAAGCACGACCGTGGCTCCTAGATGCGTTCAAAGTTGAGGTACGAAAGTACACTACGATGGGGTCTGCGAGCCCTTGGTTAGGGTGGTCGCCACAAGTACGAAGTACAATGTATTGAATTGATCCAAGACCACGAAAGCAGGCTGATCTGTTCCTCCCGCTCGGGCCTACAGTCCGTTCTTTCCCTCGACTGATCCCGTCATGGAGCGCTGCAATTCTCCAATGACAAGTGAAATACTTCGTACGCCGGGTACAATTGTACTCAGGTCCTTTGCCATCAATGGCATTATTATTACCCTCTCTGCTGTTCACCAATTCTTCTCAAACAGAACAATAACCCTCAAAGACTAGTCGCAGCGCATCCAATACCAGTGCGCAGTGCGTGTGCTTCGTAGTGCTCTCTGACCACTGCCCTGGATCTCAGATCGCGACGGGGGTGGCTTTCTTTCCCCGGACCTCTCTCGGCCTTCAAAAGCTTCCCTTCCTTCCCGCTGTCAATTGATCCGCCTTTCCCCAAAATATTTGATCCTCCATCCTCCGTTGCTTCCCTCGCATTTTCGCCTATTCTTTCTTGTCCATTCATTTCGTTGCCGGTTATTAATGGACATTGTTATTGCTCCGCGCTCCTTAATACTACGACGCCATTACTACTCTACCCTAACATCCTCAAACCTCCAGGGTCATTGATCTTTTGTACTCTTTCCAATAGCTCCTAACCCCCTCTCTTCTCCTCATCAACCACCCTTCGCGATCACGAGTGGCACAGAGGCAATCCCATGAGACTACGTCCCATTTCCCACGAAAATCTCATCGGCGCGACTGTGACCTCTCACCCAATAGCCGTCGCCGTCTTCATTCTCTCCCCTTTTCGACGATTCGACGCTTATTCATGACGCCAGCTGGACCCAGCCGAGTTCTTTCTTCCTATTTAGTCGGCCCGGTCGAGTTTGCCTTGTCGCCGCACTTCAGCGCGTGAATTTTCCACCAGAAACGAAAAAAGGACTCTTAATCGAAGTTTCTGTGCCGCTTGAGACGCAATGTTCTCGAGCCAAAATCCCTGGCAAGATGCCAGTCGCGCCTATCAGATGGCGCCGGAGGACCTCCAGGCGGTCGTGCAGCTTGCCGCGAAGTATGGTCCAGTCAATCTCATGTTTTTCCTAAGGAGTCTCGGCGAGCCATGTGCGTCTTTTTCCTCCGCATCCGTGCCTCTTCCAGCAGCCGGTTGTGACCCGTATCCGCGCCGTATCGTTCCCTTCAGCTAACCTGTCGAAGCAGCCCGAATGTCGACAATGTCTCAAGTAACTCTATCAAGTAATGCCAGTGGCGTTCCCTCTCTAAGTTACAGTGAACCCTCACTCTGCCAGTCTGAAACTGCCTCTATCATTTCCCAGAATACCCAGGCACATTGGTCCGAGTCTGCCGACATGACCCCTAATTATCTCCAAGCCGATGTCCAAAGCCTCTCCGGTGAATGGTCATCAGCCTCTGCCCCTCGTACTTCTCGGGATGTCAAGACCTCGGACTCTCCCATGACGCAGCCCAACCTTTCGGTCACTTCGATCGCCACCACATCTACACCCCGGAAAGCCATCGAATGTACTATGTGTTTTGTCGAAGGGATTGTTGTAGGCTTCAGCAGGAAGAGCGACTTCAAGAAGCATCTCCAGAATTTCCATCACACCAACACCATCTGGGTTTGCCAGTACGCTGGATGCCCCCTAACATTCGACTTTGAAAAGGCTTACGTCGCCCATGTAAAGTCATGCCATACCGACATACACCTACCGCCCAGCAAAGCCCGCGTCGAGTTATGTCCTCAATTGGTATTCGCCTGTGGATTCCGTGGCTGCAAAGACCGTGTCTTCGAGGCCTCGTCGGAGGATGAAGCCAAAACATTACGGGACAAGTACTTTGATCATGTCGCCAAGCATTTCGATATGGGATTTTGCGTCGCCGAATGGGATTACTACACCCAAATGCAGAATCTTCTCCGCCAGGAAGCTGTGAAGGATATGTGGAAGCAATGTGTATGGCAGAAGAGTATCCGGAATGCTCTCCGATGGCAGCCTAGGTCCTCCGCTGATTTAAAGAGGCTGCTGGAGTGTCGTCACCTGTACGAGTTACCGCGGCTGCTTCATTGGGCTTGGACCCTCGGCGGTGAGCCATACAGATCCGCCAACCTCGAAGCTCCCGAACCGCCTCCGGGCATTAGACGACCGTTGAAGAAGGACTGCCCTCTGGCAGCTTCTCGGCACGAGATGCTCATGAAGCCGGGCCTCCTGAAACTCGCATTCCCCATCTCCCAGCCGCCTTCTTTTCAATTCAACATTCAACAACCGAAACCCCCGCCGCAAAACATGTTCCTCCCCGACCCACGGGGCGGCACCTCTCTTCCTGGAAAGACCAATCCCAACACAATCAGTCGGCCTCTCATCACCGATCAGGACGGGTGGTCTCATCCTCACCCCGGAACCCCATACCACGTACCCGACATCAACCAGTGGCAGGAAGGGTACAACTTCGCCCCTCCACCTCAGGAAACAATGTCTCATTCTCAACATACCTCGGGTTCCGATGGAACCGATCATCCTATGAACGGGAACCCCCCTCCAGTACCCTCGGAACAGATGCAAGCCCATCCTTCGATAGCCCGGCAACCTCAACAGCACGCGAATTCGACCCACCATCAGCAGCCCTATCAGACCCCGCAGCATTCGCATCCACAACACCACTATTCCCAACACCCTCATGCTCAACAGCACCCGCACCCCCACCAGCATCCACCACCACAGCAATGGCCGACATCCGCAGCACCTATGGAGGTTCTCACGTCCATGGAGGCGCCTTTGACCTATGATCACTCAGGTAGACCGAAAACCCCGAATCGGCCTCTCACTGTAGCGAGAAAGAGCATCGATAGCCTCAGATTGAAGCGGCAACACCAACCCAACATTGAGACGGCCGGTATTCCTGCAGTACCTGGTATGGGCCAGCCGACAGATTACAACTTGCCGAATAGGCACAGCCAACCTGGCACTTCTCAAGGACCTTTCATGCACGAAGTTACGATGACGGGATAGATGAGGAATCGATGCCGCAGCAAGATTCTGCTTACGACGGGGTACATGCAGGGGCGCTACGAACTAATGCACGCAGGCTATTTTCATTTGTGGAAGGATAGTTCGCCTGAGCCTGGAGCCGGGGGTTATCTGCTTTTCCACTTCTCCCAGGGAATGGTGTTTTGACGGCTATTAACTTTTTATTTTTCTTTCTATGATACCACACACTTTTTCATGCGTCCAATAGAGATGAGGACGTTGCTTTGATGATTTAAGGGGGAACGAGGAGCTGGAGAGCCCGTCCGAGACAATCTTGTTTGAACTTTGGTCTCTCCTGAAGCCTTTCACGGATGGCATGATATATATGCGACCTTGCTTAGTATAGGATATTCGACATTTTCTATCTTTTGTTTTGGGATAGGGACCAGACATTCGAGGGAATGGTGTATATACAACGACTCTCTGGCGGGTGGAAAACAAGGCAAACATCTTGTACGAATAATATTTTTATGGCGTTATCTAAGTATTGGGAACCGTTTTTTGAAGAGTCTCAAGACGTGGATGCACGTTCAAATCAACTCAATTTATCTACACATTTCATGCCTCTACTATACTACTCTGCATCACCTTTCCTTCTTTTATCGTCTGTAACATTGACCTTATAAAGGTTCAAAATCGGAGAGTCTTACGAAACAGCTTCCGCCACCAGGCTTGCTAACCACCATGGCGTCGTCGCCAACCTCGCCCTCGCCCCTCTTCTGATAGTACTCCCTCCTCAGCGCCTCCTTGACACTCTCCACCTTGTCCGCAGGCACCAGATGAACGGTACATCCACCCCACCCAGCTCCCGTGAGCCTGCTCCCATACGCGCCCGCACGACGAGCAACAGCACAAATGAGATCGATCTCGGGACAACTGCACTCGTAGAGCTCGCGGCAGGAATCCTGCGTCTCGTTCAGCAGAGCGCCGAGCTGCTCGTTGAGTCTGGCAGTAGTGGTAGTAGCAGCGTTAGCATCCTCGTCAGCGCCAGCGAGGCCGTCTCGGAGGAGGTCGACGAAGCGGCGGACGCGACGGGCCTCGGAAAAGACGTGCAAGGCGCGTTGGCGGAGCATGAAGCGGGCGGCGCGGACGGGGAATTTACTCGTGAAGCGGGCGTCGAGGTCAGCGACGGAGATGTTGAGTGTTTTCGCGATCTCCTCACGGGTGTAGCCTTGTTCGTTCGTGAGGGTTTCCTCCGCCAGGTGGATGAGGGCGTCGAGGTCGTTGGCGTTGTAGCTGGCGCCGAAGGTGGCGAGGGAGATTCCGAGGGGGGAGGCGTCCGGGGGGAGGAGGTCGGTGTCGGTGGCGGATGGACGGTTAGTTTTGGAGGAGGAGGCGACGGCGGCGTGGAGGTAGGCGGCTGCGAGGGAACATTCTGCTACGCGGAGGTTGTAGTGGATAGGGCCGGTGATGTGCTTCTCGGAGGTGATGTAGGATTGGGCGATGAGGAAGGTTAGTTGCGGGGAGGTGCGGGGGAAGGTTACGGGGGTAGCGGTGAGGGTTGGCAGGAATTGGACGTGGAGGGCTGAGCCTCTCGTTGAGAAGACGGACGCAGTTTGATCCATCCTTGGTTTTTAGTTTGGTGAGTTAGCAGGTATCGCTGGGGGGGTAATGGGTGATGGAGGGGAGTTTGAGAGAGAGAAAGTGTGTGTGTGTGAGAGAAAGAGGGACGGTAGAGTCTTACCCTCCCGAGTTGACGCCGACTGCGCGTTCACTGACAATAGCAAGCTCCGTGAGCTCCGTCTTGTCCACCGAGACCTCCCCGTTTGCTATCATAACTGCCAGCGCGCTAGCCGTGGTAAAGGCCGCGCTCGAGCTAAGTCCTCCGCCGACCGGTACCGTTCCGTGCATTAAAACCTTCATGCTCACAGGTCGCCACGCATCTCCCTTCCTCCTCCTCAACGTCCCTAGAGCCCCGCGCAATCCGCACTTGAAGTAGTTCGTCCAGTCGTGAACCGTCGCATCGATGTCTACATCCCCATCCACGGGTACTTCGAACACCTTGGCCGGAAAGCGCCCATTTTCTACGTTGGCAATCTCAATCTGGTAAGTAGGCGATGCGGCGTCCGTCTCGGCGGACGAGAACGCGATGAGGGCGTCGGCCGATATGGCCATGGGGAGTACGGGATAGAGCGAGTAGTCGATGTGCTCGCCGATGATGTTGACGCGGCCCGGCGAGCGGGTGATGAAGGAAGGGGCGTGGCCGTATCGGGATTGGAAGGTTGATACGATGGTGGCCCATCTTTTTGATTGTGAGGTTAGTTCTTCGGGGTTGTAGATGTCGGATAGGGTTTTGGCTGCCGGGACGGGGTCCGCTGCCATGATGAGATTTTTGATGATGAGAGCTGAGCCGTGAAGGTGGTGGCTAAGGGCTAGACAGCGATGGAAAGCCAGCGATTACACTACGCCTCCCTTTGAAAAGTATCTGGTAGATAGTCAGTCCTCTCATATACAAAAAAAAGGAAGAGGAAAGTGAATGTTGATGAAAACGAGAATGGAGAAAAAAACTATATCATCTTCAAAGTAGGCTTCGCTTCAAGAGCTCGCCATGTTACGTTGCGCAACTGAGCTCGGTCATCGCTCCATTAGCCAGCGAAGCGGGGTCGTGGCGTTGCGCATCCCACGTCTTGAGGACCACAGCTCCCCTCAGCGCAACGCTAGACGGACAAAAAAACGAACTTCATCGATTGGAGCGTTTATGAGCACGAAGAAGGTTTCATCGATGAAGAATCAGTCAGATGTTCCCATGCCCAGGAAGAAAGAATGGTGCTAGATATAACTATCGATGCTAAGTGGCCCGGGAGGAGGATGCGCCGGTGCTCCGCTGCTCTAAATCTCCTCTGCCTAGCAAATCTGAGTGTTCTCAGTATGAGGCGGCGAGCCGAGTCAACGAGAAGCCCCACGACAACAATGGATGATAAGCGCAGGATCTTGGGCTGGCTCCTTACTCCCTGTGCGCATTCGTCGTCGGAATTTGCGATTTCTGTCCATAAACTGTCGGATGTGCGATTCCTACAGAGCTTCCTGTCGATGCACCAATCGTGCATGTAGATATATATCCTCTCGGACATCCCCTAAGTCCCCGATCTCAACTTGTTGGCCAAGTATTGGGCGCGTTGAGATGTAGAATACCAAATACTTCAGAGCTTTGTCGGTCTGTCCCTTTTGAGAAAAACAAGCGAGGATCAACCCCGCCATGGCTGATAAGATAAGCATTGAATGGCTTGCATCAAATCTCTATGTGAGGAAACACCCACTTGCACGCTTACACTAAGACATCAAAATGGGGGCATGGGGCTGCTGTACAAGTGCGGGGCAGGGCTTCTTCTTCTCTGCAGGCAACGTCAAATGTACACTGCTACAGACAGATGTACAAGACAATGTACACCACATGTCACACCTGCTCGACTGACAATGGCTTGTCGCAAGAAGTTAGAAATTTCAAAGAGGCAGGAAGCGTGGACCCTGTCTTGAGGCGGATCAAGTGAATTTCTTGTTCCTGGGCACGGCAGGCCCGGCGCACCGCGTGCGGGTATCATCCCATTCAATTACGTTTCGCTCAGCTTTTACTTCATGACTTCACCTGGGTCCTTTCTCAAGGAACCCACGTTCGTGTTCCCACGCCGTGTGGAGGGTTTGAGCTTTGCCCACCAGTGCCATTGGGTAGTGCCGCACTTAGTTTCAGTTGAACCATTCACGTCCTTCACTTGCCCACCTGCTACTATAGTGTAGTTTCTAAACTTATACGCAACGGGATGAGATCGCCTCTCGGCTTGCGAATAGGTCAACGCACAAAGGCCGCATTGAAAACGGTAAGGCAAGTCAGTCGGTCATCCAATCCTCGGGATCTAGACTTTTTGCCCCCTCCAAAACGTACGTCCCCGCGTGATGCCCGCGCCCAGCCCACCCCCCTCGACTGTCACTTCCGGACCTGGCGCAAATGTAATGTAAGAAAAAAAAAAAATCTACTTTGTAAAGTAATCACGACTCATACCACTGGTTGGGTAGGAGCGTTTTGTGGATATTTTCCGTGGGAAGGCACAAACCGCTCAACTTTTGGTGGTCGTCCCGAGTATATAAAGCCCGAGACTAGTCCGCGACCCTCTTTTCCTTTCCTCTCCTGTTTCTCCCCCTCATCATCGAATCAACAAAAGCTTCAAACACCGTCCTCAACTGAACTCAACAACCAAAAACTCTTCTCTTTTTTTCTCAAAACAAACAATCAAACCAACACCATCAACATGGGTAGCTGTGGATGCTCGACTTCTGGCTCTTGCGGCTGTGGCTCCGGCTGCACTTGCGACGGATGCCCTGTACGATAATACCCTCCCTACCTTGTCCTTTTCCCCTTGGAGTGTTTGCGACTAACTTGATTTCTAGCACAAATAAACTTACCTACCAACATCCATTTCCTTCGAAAGTCGACGTGGGACGATCCGGTTAGCATGGTTTTAGTCTGATGAAAGTTGCCTGGTCGCGGGGGTTCTTGGTGGGATGAAATCACGGTCCTGAGAACACTCGGTTTCCCCTTGACAGTATCTCCGGTCTGCACATCCACTATTCGTTTCTTTCCCTAAGATCTTCATTATGACCGACATCTCCCTGTTTTTCCGTGGATAGGTTTGCGTTGTCATTGGGGTGCGCTATTGGAGGGGATCCTGAATATCAATACAGCCAAGCTTTTTATTTGCCCTCCCACAGACTGCTGTGCCTATCGTTTTCTCATCACTGTGTGTGTATGTGCGCGTATGTGTGTCAATGGATGGTGGTAAACTCATCCGACTTGTCAGAATTACGATGTGTGAGACACCATCCTAGTTTGAACTGTTCCGGGATGTATGAATCTTGTTACGTACAACGTAGACCCTCGCAAGCCTTCGATGAGTTCAAGGACTGCCTTGCTTTTTCAGAATATAGGTTCCCCTCTAGTCACCCCACCCTTTTGCTCTTGATTGCACTACGTCAAGTCCCATATCCAAGACAAAACGCGCATTAGCGAGTTTTTAATCAGCTATGGAGCGGCACGTTAGCCTTCTATTTCCCGTATTCTGGGGAACAGTACCGAAGAAGCCAGGGGCCCTTGGCTTTACTGTAGCTCTCATTCTGTAGAAGACCACTGGTTCAACGAGGCACAATGGCAACGCCAAGTAGAAGATCTATAAGACGTTCTTGTATGCTTCACCAGGAGCAACCAACTAATGCCAAGTGAGACCAAGCATGATCGGTCCTCGATGCCGTGATATCACCCATCTGTCCGATATGGACCTAATTGATCATGCGGGGAGCACCGAAGACTCAGCAAAAAGCGAGGGCGCAGTATTCAGGGTGTGATGACTGGCCTATTGGGGGTGCCAACAACTCACCCACCCAATCGACAGCCACTAAACAAGCCTGATCAAGACCTCCCACGCAAGGAAGAGCCCTGTGTCTGGAACCTTCGCCTAGGCTCTCGCATGGGCTGACTTCGGTAACGGACGAGACATCCCGCGTTAACCTGCTGGACTAGTGCGTCTTCTATTAGTCCCTTCTGCCTATCCCACCCCACCCACGCCTGCTGCAAGCCTGCAACTACGTAAAGTTGGCAGGGTGGAAAAGGGAAAGGGCCGTCACAGCCGGGCGGGATGTACTGTGGCTCCCTCCTAAGGCTTTTTGGTGATCCTCACCACCCCCAGACGTAATCCATATCCCTCTTTTCGAATCCACATAAAAGAGAACAACAGAATGACTTCTTATGTTGATGCTTCAGAAGGGAATATGCGCGACAGGATGTAAAGAGAGGGAAAACTTGCTCATATTCTCTCAAGCGGACGGTGATTGGTCAATGATTTCGACTCAAGTCAGAGCTGTAGGCTGTACTGAGTGCCAATATAGGGAAGGGATTTACCGACACTGTTTCCATCAAGATATTGGTATGAAAATGGATATATACATCAAAAAAACGGGGGGTCAGTTGGGATGCCTGTTATTGCTTTCCTTGTTTGTTAGTCTCTGTGTGTTAGTGGTATGGAGTGTTGGACGGAGCATCGGCACGGGTCGTGGATGGTTCCTAAACGGGATAAGTTCAATTAGACATTCTTGGGGGGTGAACATGAAGCATGTACACCTCGACTGCCGCTACTTGGGAGACTGATTTGTTCTCGATTAGCGAGGATCATCGAATTCGAGAAGTGATAGTCCCAGAGGTTGGGTTTTCCCGTTTCGTGCGCATACATCATTCCATTTCGAGATGTGAGCGAAAAGCGTCGTCGTGGGAGGAAGTTTAGAGGTACAAGTTACTTGAAGCTTTGACCATGTTAGTCAGCGGAGAATTCCCATTTGTTAAAGTGTGAGCCTTCGTACGAAGTCATGTTGCGTTGCTTGAATCAAGAGAATGTACCTCAGTACATTAGATGAAAGCAACATTCCATGATGTCAATCAAGTCCGATCTCGCAACAGCTTAGAACAGGGGAGCAGCCACCAAGAGAACACTGAAATTATTCCGAGGCTTTATCCAACCCACCATGTGCTAAAAATCAAGATCTGTTCTGTCCCATTTTTTGAAAGGGTCACCTATTCCTGGCGTTACGAAGTACCCATTGATGCCTTGGCCAGTGTCCACAGCTGCACCTGGGATTGCGATTATGTAATATAGTTCTCCCCGCGGGAAGCTACCACTTTGACACTGGTGGAGGGCGGGCGGAATCGTACCGAGGCGTGACATCACATTGAAATCGGAGCCAAGTTCGAAAGCCAACAAACGCCAAAACACATCGATCCCGCCCCCCTTGAATTGCACCACACCAAAGCCACCATGGCCGAACCAGCAACGACGGACCAGATTTCGTCGGTATCCCGGTGCTTCATCTGCCTAGGCGACGCGGGCGAGCCAGGCGACATCTCCGATTGGGTGCACCCGTGCCCGTGCTCGCTCGAAGCTCACCACGCGTGCCTCTTACAATGGATCGACGAGTGCGAGCGTGAGAGCAAGCCGCTAAAATGCCCCGTGTGCCAGGCGCCCATACGGGTGGAAGGGGCGAGGGACCTGGCCGTGGATCTGAGTGATTGGTTCCGCAACTTCATCAACGGGTTGTCGCCCGTGCTCGTCGGGTCGATGTTCGGAGGTGCCGTGATGGCGGGCCAGGCGTTGTATGGGTTCCACGCGATACGGGTATTCGCCGGTGAGGAGGCCGTGATGAACATTTTTGGGTCTGGGAGGTTGAGAGATCATATACCGGCGTTGCTTGGCGTGCCGATGATTGCGCCGGGGTTAATAATTCATCAGCTCTTCCCGACTTTTACTGCAGCGATAAGCACACCTTTTTCGATACTAGTGAGTTTTGGAGATTTCTGTCTCTATCTACCAGATACGGCCTCTTGTTTTTGTCTTTTTTTACCTCGCATGCTAACTTTTCTTCGAATTTTAGCTATCTGCTGCCTTTGTTAGGAACCCCGAGACGTTAACATGGCCCCCAACGCCACAACTCGCATTCGCCTCCCTCCCCTGCCTCACCATGGCGTATATTGTTGTCAAGGGTGAGATTTTTGCAGGAGCTGAGCGGAGGTGGGATCGGATAATACAAGGCCTGCCGGAGACTCCGAACCAAGAAAATGGAGCACCACCAGCTCTGGGTGTCGGAGGTGGGCTGCGCGATATTATCAACAACCTCGCGGATAACCTCCAAGGAGGACCCGAGAATGCGGGGGCGAACGAGAGAGTGGAAATATGGTTTGATGATGGTGGAGATGGGAATGAAGCCGAATTGATTATCGACTTGATAGAGGAGATGGACGACGATGAGGAGGAGGATGAAGAAGAAGAAGAAGAATCGGAGGAGGAGGAGGAATCAGAGGAGGAAGAAGAGGAAGAGGAAGAGGCTGCCCATAGAGCCCCGAGGGCGAATGAGCAGGCTAACAACGAGGAAGCGGCCCGACCGGGACAACCCCAGCCACAACCTCAACCCGAGGCCGAGGCGCAGCCGCGACCGGCGGCGGATCGCGCTCGGCCGCCCCAGCAGGCTCCGGCAGCACCTCCACAAGAACAACGCCGTAATCAGCCCATCGCCATAGAGCGAGCGGTCAGATACAGCCTTCGCGATCTCACCAGCACCATTCTCGGAGCCCTCCTTCTGCCATCTATATCCTGGGCTGCCGGCGAGATGTTACGCCTCGCGCTGCCGAAGGCATGGACGACGATGAGGATTCCTGATAAGCCGTTTCTCTTCGCGGCACCCTTTCGGTACGGTCCTACGGGGTTGTTACAAGAAAAGTGGGGACGAAGTCTAGTGGGCGGCTGCATGTTTGTGGTCTTGAAAGACATGTTCTATCTATACGTCAAGTATCGGCGTGCGGCAATACGGCCGCTGCGGAGGGTGCCGAATGTGGAACCGAGGTCGCGAAATGGCAGGTCGCGTCCATAGAATACCGCTCGAGGAACAAATCCCCGACATGGATGTCTTCGGGGAGATGCACCGAAGCTCTGGTTTTCGGATAATGAATCAATGTACGGATATAGAAGGCACACAAGGCTTTTACGAGAGTGTATGAGGGAGGGGGCTATGAAAATGAAGAAAAGCATGATCCTTCTAGCATCTTCTGGTCGGAAGCAGATGATGAGGAATGGCTCGGCCTCTTGTTGCGGATGCTAGAAGGAGGAATGCTTGATGCTGCATGGCATGTCTAACTGTAATAGCTGGCATAATCATATTTGAACAGCATGGAATTGACGTACTAGCGACGATAATGGAGCCGACATCTTATAATTCAATCTGTCTTTGATTTTCTCTTTTTCAAGTGTGGTCGACTTCTGAGGCCCTGAGATCTGGGTCGTCTGGCTGTCGTATTCGTATAACGAAGCAATGCCCTTACCGAATTGCCCCACCATTTTCTTGGGGCTTCCATGTTCCTCAGGAAGGAAGCTTCCAGCAAGCGGACAACATCCCAAGCCACGTACTCTCTGATCGGAAGCAACCCTTTTTCCCTTTCATTCCTAAAACAATCGATACGAATAAGCCCTATATTCCGCTACGTCGAAATAGTTCCTATATTTTCTTTTTTCTCTCCCGTCAAGTGCATCTCACAATGGTACGTTTCCCTCACATGCTAAAATTGCCCCTCATTGAAGATGGGGAAGAAGCATTTTCCCGAAGAGGGACCCTCTCGCCTCACCGCCGCCCTCCAGCGAGGAAAACAAACTGGCGCTGGGAGACGAGGGGGAGGGGGGGGAAACAAATGAAGGGCCTCTATGAAGCTGCTCAGTACAACGAGAAACATCGCTAATATTCCCCCGCCTTATTCTCCCACCAGGCCACGACGCCCAAACAACGCCTGGCGCTAGCCATCTGCGACTTCCTCACCAAGTCCCTCTCAGACGGCACGCTCCCCGCCGACGACAAGGACTCCATTGACGTCGCGATAAACTGCATCGCCGACTCCTTCAAAGTCGACCCCTCCACCTCTTCCGCCGCGGGCGACGAATCCCTGCTCCAGATCTACACGGCCTACGAGACGACCCGCGGGGCCTCGGCGCCCGAGCCCTCCGATGAGCAGAAGAAGGAAGCCGAGGCCCTCAAGAGCCGCGGCAACGCCGCCATGGCTGCCAAGGACTACGCCCGCGCCATCGACCTGTACACGCAGGCCCTCGAGCTGCACCCGCGCAACGCCGTGTTCCTGTCGAACCGCGCCGCCGCCTACTCCGCGGCCAAGGACCACGAGAGCGCCCGCGGCGACGCCGAGACCGCCGTCGCTATCGATCCCAAGTACACCAAGGCGTGGTCGCGTCTGGGCCTCGCGCGCTTCGCCCTCGGCGATCCGAAGGGTTCCATGGAGGCGTATCAGAAGGGCATCGAGTATGAGGGTAATGGCGGTAGCGACGCCATGAAGAAGGGGTACGAGACGGCCAAGCGGCGCGTTGAGGATCTCGAGGCTGAGGGGAACCTCGCTGCGAGGAGTAGGGGATCGCCGGCGTCCCCCGGTGCTGGTGCCGGTGGCATGCCGGACTTTTCTAACCTCGCGAACATGTTTGGCGGTGGTGCCGGTGCCGGTGCCGGTGCCGGTGGTCCTGGAGGTGCTGGAGGCATGGACTTCTCCTCTATCCTCAGCAACCCCATGTTCCAAAACATGGCTCAGAGTCTCATGAATAACCCGGATATGATGGCTAGCCTCATGAGCAACCCTAGGCTAAGGGAGATGGCAAATCAGATCGGCTCTGGTGGCGGCATGCCTGATATCTCTGCCATGATGAGCGATCCCACCATTGCCGAAATGTAAGTCTATTTTTCCTTCCCGGCAATCTCTTTTATTCTTCCCTCTTATGTCTTTTTTCTTATTTTTTTTTCTTTTCGCTAACATGCCTCGCTGTAGGGCCCGATCAATGATGGGCGGCGGTGGCCCCGGCGGAGCCGGCGGAGCTGGCGGAGCTGGTAACCAAGGAAGCGGAAACACCAACTAAAAGGTGCGCCAGATGGAGAATAATAGTGGAAAGAGGCTGAAATAACAATGCTCTGTTTTGCTCCCCCTTCTGTCATTTCCTTGCGCTTTAACAGGTTGGAGAACGTGAGAGAATATAGAAATGTGGTTCTCAAAATGTGATGGGAGAGAGCCACTATGATTGCTGCCCTATCCTGCCTCACTTGTCCTTGTCGCTATACTCAGCCCCGAGATCAATGCAGCTCAAGGGACCCATTCCTCCTCCTGCTTACGAAGAGCTGTGCCAACACCTCATTCATGCTCGTTGTTGTAATACCCCTACCCTTACGTCGCGCAACCAAGTGAATATCACTGCTACGAGGAGATAAGCCAATAAAGCTATGCTTCATTTATTAAAGAAATCGCATTCCGGTATCCCGTCTGGCTGTTGCCATCTATCATACGAGGCTATGTATCGAGTGATAAGAGGTGATGAAAAGAACATATGTATGGGAAAGGATAGGAATGGAAACAAGGAACAAGAACCAAAACGTAAAACCAATGTCGCCAACTCTATAAACTTTTAGACCGCCGTAACAGAATACTTCCCCCCCCCCCCTTTTTTTGGCCCTTTTGAAACCCTTCATGCTTTACATGGGCAATCTAACAAATACTGGTGTGTGAATGCAAAAATCCGTCTCCTCTATCCATTAGTTTCGTTACTGTTTCTCATCTTTCTCCCGGAATTTCGACATGATTGTTAGTCCTGTCAGTAAGTTTGCTGAAACAGTACAACCTCTACCTGGATCTTGTATTGTTTGCTCGATAGTTATTTTGTCTCTGTTGTTGACGAGGGTTTATCTTTGTGAGCTCTCTTGCGCCAATGGGGCCCTCGTTTATCTCGTCGTGGTCGTATGTGGTTGGCTTGGTCGGCTGGTGTTGCAATGGAGATATCCCTATGAATTGACGACTCTTTTACGCTGTGTAACAGCTCGTGGCTAAGTTTGTTGCCGCCTCCAGGCGTCGGAGTTAGAAGCAGCGGATAAAATTGACCACGGCTAGCCCCTCCCGGATGCTTGCCGGCCACGGCCGCTGATGATAGCGACGCTGACATCTCAGGCCGATGTGGAGTGTTATCGCCGCTTGAAGCCATCATAATTGGTCCCGAAGTTTTTCGATAACCCTTCAAGTATAGCTCGGTTAGTGCTAGGCGCCTAGAATAAATGTAAGGGATAGAATACATTCATACTTGTATGCCATGGGCAGGCAGCCCGTCCGGGTCCTCATCGGAATCTGCAGTGTTCGGGCCGGGTTCGCTACGCGACTGACCTCGCCGAGAATACTCAGGACGGTGGAAAACCGCAATATCGAGGCTCGCCGGGTTGTTTTCTCTCTCCGTATCGTCAAATTTTACTTCTTTTTTCCCCTTGGAGGTGTAGGTTGATTCTCCACCGGCCCGTCTGAGGCGTGATCTTGAACCCTTGCTCCTATCACGATCCGCGAATGAGCCTGCCGGAGTAGTAGACTGTGCAAGTTTTATAAGCCTGGCTGTATCAAATTGTCGAGAAGATTGCTCAGGTAGGTGCTGCTGTCGAGTGGTCGAAGAAGGGGAGTAGCCTGGCTGTTCGATCTGGAGGCCTCCAGTGGGTGCAGACCGCGGAACCTTGTGGCGGCCCTTCTCGCCATGAAATGGCTCAGCAGTGAGGAAAGGGCCGTCTTGGTACATGTGCGATCCCGCTCTAAAGTTCACCGACATGCCAAGATGGACAATACTTGGGGTGTAAGGCACGGCCAGACTCGTCATCAAGGATCGAGGGGTAAACTCAGGGGCAACCGGATTCAGCCGCTAACCCTAGAGCTCACGGTTAGATTCGCCCGAAGAACTAGATGATTCTCCAGAAGAGTCTACCTCGCACTTGGTTTCCCCAGAAGTCTCGGTACCCTCATCCTTCTGACTACTGTCGGACACGCTGCTCTGTCCGTTCGCGACGCGACTAACTGCTTCGCGGATCTTTCTGAGTTCCGCCTCGGTTGTTTCGGGTTCCAGGTCATTGATAAGGGTCGAGGGCGTGGATGATTCCGATGCGCCTTTATCATTCTTTTTGGGTTTTAAGAAAACCTGCTTTGACCACAAGTCGGCATACTTTCCTCCTGCCCGGATAAGAGTCTCGTGATCGCCCGACTCAAGAATCGTACCGTCACCGATGACGATGATCCGATCGGCATTCATAATCGTGGAAAGGCGATGCCTGAGATGGTGGTGTTAGTCTATCACAAGGACACACAAGAATTTATTGAAGCACACTTACGCCACGACAAAGGTGGTACGCCCATCACAGAGTCTGGCAAGAGACTGTTGTATCTTGTGCTCTGTGTCAGTGTCAACAGCGCTAGTTGCCTCGTCAAGTACAACCAGGTCAGGATCTTTCAACATGGCTCTCGCAATCGCTACCCGCTGAAGTTCGCCTCCCGATAGTTTTCTGTCACAAAAACCGTTAAAGCTGTTAACGCATATTCACGGGTCTAAGAATCTGACTTACATTCCTCGCTCACCCACACGAGTGTCATAGCCTATCCGAAAAAAAAAGATCGTTAGAATGAGAAGGAAAAGAAAAGGGGCGGGGAAGCAGGGAACAGAAATAATGATTGGGGGTTTGCCTGACCGTCACTGAATGATAAGATCTTATCGTGGATCCAGGCGGCTTTGCATGCATCGTGAACCTCTTCATCTGATGCTGTAGTTCTGGCGTATCGTATGTTGTTCAAAATGGTATCGTTGAACAGTACTGGGCTCTGTGGGACACTTCCGATCCGACCACGCAGGCTGGGGATTTGATTCGTTAGCATCGAATGCGGTGGAAAAACGCACGGGGGATTCGCCATACCTAGCCAAGTCAATATCCCGGATATCCTGGCCGTCCACCTTTATGGATCCACTCGAGACGTCGTAGAGACGGCTGAGAAGCTTCAATATAGTCGACTTCCCCGCTCCAGTAGCTCCCACAAAAGCGACACATTGCCCTCCTGGAACGGTGAAGGTAAGATCCTTGATGATATTCTTCTTGTCATCGTATGTGAAGCAAACATTGTCAAACTCAACCTTGCCTTCGGTGTATTTCAATGGTCGTGCCCCCTTCCTGTTTGTAACCGTCGGTTTCCTGTACATCATATCTAGCAAACGTTCCGCATGGATGAGGTCGTTGCTGACTTGTTTCCCAAGGGATGAGAAAAACATCAAGGGACCTGTCAGCTGACCCCAATACATCAGAAGCATTGTGAAGTCTCCGGGCGTAGCTCGGCCGCTCTGGATGCGGGCGATAGCAAGGAAAGCTCCGGACAGAAGACCAGCAAGTAGCACGAGCGACTGGAGGGCATGGATGCTGAACCACTTGAAATAGAGGACCTTTGTCTTTTCCGTGTAAACACGAACGGCATTTGCGTGTCGGTTGTCTTCATAGCCTGTCTGGTTGAACGCGGTGACAGTATGCCAGCCCTCAACGCCCGTCTGGAGGAGATTGTTCTTATCGTAGTAAGAGGCAACCTGATCACGACGGGCTTCCTTCATGCCGTCAACGAGGATGCTGGCAACATGAAGATAGCAAATGGCGGTAGATATGGTTATGAAGCCTTCGTAAGGCCCAAACTTGAGCGACAGGTATATGATGGCGATGACAAGATCAACAATCCGCGGGAACGCCGAGAAGGCCAGTTTATCGACCATCGATGAGATGGTCTCACCACCCCTGATTGCCAAAATGGTGTCTGAAGTGCTTTGCGAGTCATGGAAATCGGCGGAGAGGTTGAGAATATGCCGGTAGGCGGCAGTGATGAGCGCATCCCGGGAAAAATACTCAAGGGGGAAATAAATACGCTGGCGCACATAGTCGATACCAGAATCCGAGGCGAGGAATTTCAGCGCGGCAAAGAAAATAACCTGAATCCAGGGGTTACCCTCTCGGGTACCTCCCAGAATGTCCATGATGATACCCATCTGGCGAGGGATAAGCAGGTTCAGTGCGTTCTTGGTGAGAAGGGTGATTCCGACAAGGACGGCGCGAAACTGCAATCCACGGTTGCCAACCGGCCAGATGTAAGGCCACAAAATCTATCGAGGCATTATCAGCACCAGCACGTTCTATAATTCGGGGATTCCCGGGAAGCAACAATTGATCCGGTGTTGGATGAACCTACAGCAAATTTTTTGATATAAGTAAACCAATTTCCATCTTCCTGAAGCCTCTTCTCCAACCTCTCTCTTCCTTCACGCATTCTCCTCTCGAAGGGAAGTTCTACGGGTTGTCTCTTTGTCGCAGATCCATTCGCCGCCGTAGAACCGTAGCCTTGTGTTTTGGCTTGGCCGTTCGGTGCGTGGCCGTTGGGGGTGTGGCCATTGCTCGAGGCTTCCTGGCCCTGGGCGTCTTCTCCGAGAAGGGCCTGACATTCTTCGTCGGTGGTATCTGAAAGTGACTGAAACCCATCTCGGCGGATGTAGTAGATAAGCGCCAAGATGATGAGCAGGACGGCACGGAAAGACGAAAATCCCCCGTATACAAATTTCGGAAATCCAGACAGTTCCTTCTGGGGGTAGATGAAATATTGCACGGCCAGAACAAACTCAAACAGGACAGAAAGAAGCCATGAACCGTAGAGCGGATACCATACCGGGTGCTCAGTCTTGGCAAGGGAAGCAGTTTGGATCCCGAACACCATGAAGCAAGAAAGCCAACCGACAACAACATCGTCCCGACCGAGCCACGCTCTCTCCAAGACCGAACGGATTACGATGGCAGTGAGCTGCGAGAAGTAAGTCAGGACAATGAATAACATGACTTTCACGATGGCCGCCCTGGGAATCTTCTTGTCCTTGGGGCTCGCGGCCACTTTCAAGGTTTCCAAAGTGCACACGGCGACGATGGTAGACACCATAAAGTAAGTGAAAACAAGAGCTGGGTAGATATAATGAAGGCCCTCTAGGAGCCCAACGTTGGATTCAGCAGCCATCTTGCGTCTGGGCGGCACACCCGCGTCGATTGGTAGATGGGTCGATGCTGGTAGTTCTCGGGATTGTTGATAGTCGGCCTATTCGAAATATGCGGTGAAACTGGAAATAAATTTCGGTGAGCTTGGTGTCGGCAGTCGCGAGTGAGGAATAGTCGCCTCTTAAAGTAGAATAACGGGACAAGATGGATAAGGTAACAAGCTTGATTGATCGGATCTGATGTTCGGTAGGAGGAGTAAGACAACACCCAGAGTACAACTTGAGTTCTATGACGGAGTAGGATGACGACGTGAGATGACGAAGGAGGTGGCCAGCCGAGACTGACGAAGCGGCTTCAGGGAACGTCTTTGGAGACGGATCTGTCAAGCAGGGACATCCAAGCCTAGGCTATGTGCCGATGTGTCCGTATCGTGTATCGTATGTTACGTGTATCGTGTGTCGTGTGTCGTGTGTCGTGTGTCGTGTGTCGTGTATTGGTGTATTGGTGTATTCGTGTCAAACGTAAGAAAGTGTTTGCTAACGAGCGCCGTACACCTAAAGGAAAGTACCAGACGGCCGTAGAGGGACTGAGGAGAAAACTTGTAGCGACAGCTGATAGCCACGTAGCTGCTCACCTCCAGCGGGATAGTGGTTCTAACACTTCAAGGTATGACTTTCTAAGACAAGACAAGACAAGACAGCTGAGTGTAGGAGCTGTTTGCAGGAACGTCGTCTGCTCCTCGGCCGCCGACAGCCGAACTGCCCCCAAGATAAAGACAGCACTGAGGCCACTGCAAGCTGAGCCAAGAGCGAGTGCGCGGAGATCTCAGAGATCCGCAATCCGCAGCGGTGCTTCCACTAAAGAAGAGTGAAGAATGCTACTAGCGATACAAGCAGGGTTTGTAGGAAGCTGCGCTGTGCTGCGCAAGTATGCGGAGAAGGGGACCCTGACGGCTCCTGCAAGGGGGGAAGAACGAAGCGCCAAACCACACGGCTGGAATGCTCTGTCTTCTTGGAATGAAGGAAGTTCTACTTCGTAGTAGCCCAGTTATCTAGACGGCACGCGAAGTGACTACCAGGCAGTCGCTAGGCGTCAGCGTTCAATGCCGGGTTCAGGCCAGCAAGCCCCAAGTTGCATGTGCCCTTGCGTGGTGAATTGAGCTCTTCCTGCCGCAGCAATGATTGTGCTCAATGTACGAAGAACAGCCCCAATACACCGGAAAGTGCGACCCCGGAAGTGGATCTAAGGAGAGGGACCTTCCTCAGTTGATGCCCGGCCGGAAGGAGCACCGGAAGAATAATAGAGGGGAAAGAATAAGGAGGGCGGAAGGCGGAAGGCGGTCAACCTCTCGATTGGAGGAAGGAGCGTAGAAGAGGAGAGAAGAAAAAGAGCTCAAGTTAACGCAGGGAACCGACCCTGAAGCAAACTGATCAGAGTTCCATAAAATTCAACCCAAGGATTCTCGTCGTTTGTAATTCGGTTTGTTGTTTGTTCGCAATGAATGGTGTCCGTTTCCTGTTCCTTCTCTGGTTCGCCGCCAAAGTCGCCAGTCGCATGGCCACGCCGGTGCTGAGTCTCTAAATGTTTTCGCAGCCTGGGCCAAACCCGCAGAGTCCAGTCATCCAGGTACCAACCAAGACATCAATTGACGAGTTTTATTGCCAGATACCTTTTCTTTCTCTTGTTTGTCTCTTTTGCCCCACCACCACGGATCTTTCTTCTCTCGAGGAGGGTAGCTCTGTCAAACCGAGGACGAAGCAGTGGTGCGAGCTCACTGGTGATGAGACTTAGGCCAGTGTCAGCAACAGCTAGCAGGCCGGTCTTGTGGGTCTATGCCTTCTCGATATCAGATTTGATGGCTATTCGCGTCGTCCCTCTCAACGCGCCGCGTTGCGCAAGATCGTCTCGTGGTTAAAACTCGTGGCGGCGATGGGTGGAGCTGGCTAGGATATAGCTAGGTTGATGACCGCGTCCTTTGCGGCGGAATCTTACCAAGAGTCGGTTGGCTCCCTCTCGTTGGCTGTGCTCTTCCAATTGTACGCTGATGCGTTCCCTCGCCTCCGTCGTTTCCTCTCTACTTCGTATATCCGGTTTTCTGGCTGTCTGCTTTGTGGACTCTGGGCTGAGCACTCTGCCACTCGCGTCCGTGGGAATCTGTGCTAGTCCAGAAGTCGTTGTGGCCTCAGGCAAGTTATTCTTACTCTATTTTCAGTCTCTGTGACGGTAACTCCAAGCTCAAACGTCGAAAGTAGGATTTCATTTCTTTATTCCGAAGTGTGTGTGAGACAAGCAGGGTCGGAGATGAAGAAAGTCTTGGATTCCTGTTTCTCAACTCACCTCTGCATGGTGCGGCTTTGTTGAGCCGGCGTGCTGCAGCAGAAGACGTTTTATCGATTCCCACCGCCTTCGGTCAAGGGTGGGTGTACGAGAAGCAAGCCACTCATCTCTCTTCTCGGACCCGAGCTAAGTGGCAATCTTTGATACCTGATGTTTCCTCTCCTACAGGTGACCACCAATGTCGGCGGGGGGGCTGGGTACGAAGTATTAGTGTATCCCTTTCTCCCTTTCCCTATTTTGCTTTTTATACTTCGTACTTCGTAATAATAGTCATATTCTGAAAGTGGAGCGCCCACTGGGGATACTATCAAGTCTGAGCAATGATGCGATTGGGATCGCAAACGGTATCCGTTATTACTGACAGGGACACTCACAAGTACCTGGGGCTAGACCATTTCTGTCTGTCGATCACCGATGTACCCGCCACAGACTAGTGTAATTAAGAGTTTAACCTCAAAACCCATGAGGCATACAAGGTTACTTCTTGCGAAGCCTGGCCAACGGAGGATTTTTGGTTCCAACTCCTATTTACACCATACCACATCCCCATGCAGTTGGTTGTTCATACTCCAATTTGTTTGGTACGGGCGGCGGTCGGTTGCTTTGAGCTGCCCTCCAGTTGCAGTCCGGTCTCTTGCTAGTAGTGGTGTGACGAGAGTCGATGCTACGCTGCGCTGGGTGAGTCCGTTCACCCCATATTCTCTCCATTCTCACCGACATCTCATCTCGATTAGAACTCTCCATCGTGCAAGAGAGGACGACCCGCTATAGGCATATCGAGCTACGTGAGCCCACATTCAGCATTCCAAGATCCAATGGGTGAAGGACACTTTGCAGGAGTGTTCTAGGATGTTGGGCTTGCCAATATTTGCTCCCTAATCTGGCTCGCTCAACAGTCTGGGTGCGGTTAACTTGGAATTCATGTTTTGTTGGTTGGATGTACAAGTACGAAGTACAAGAGCCTGCCCACTTGCCGACCGAATTTTACCGACTTTCCGATGGATGTCTGTCCTATCTCCTCCCTCTTTGCTTTTACTTCACCAACGACTGCTAAACTTGTTAGATCCCTGGGGCAAACATAGCGTCATCGTACATTGTACGCGGTAATGCGTGGGTACGGATTCTCGTCCTTGCACACGATAAATCCGAATGCAACAGATGCAACCGATAATTTAATAGTTTATAATGTAGGAACGATAGACTCAAGCCAGCATCGTCATCCGGTCACAGCATCCGAACTAGATTACATAGCTTGCGCCCATGAGTTTTCGATTCGTTCCTAACGAAACACTTGAGCCAGCCTCACGCGATGTATCCCATGCTGGCGGCAGCTTCTGGGCATCGAGACGAGTTGGAGAATTAGGGCCAGCTTACCCCAAGCATCTTCTGCTAGCGTCGCCTGGACTCCGCTTCGTCGTGGAGAACATCCACATGACAGGTCTAGGGTGGGATGCGTTCACCAGGGCTATGTGGCTAGCGCCATCCTGCGGACATGTAGTGCAGTGGACGAAGGATTGATGAATGTGCGGAAGTACACTAAGTCATCCCACCCACGGGTCGGATAATGCCCGTCATTGCTGGCTACAAAAGAGTGTCTGCACAACACACTATTCACCGAATAATCCGGAAAGGCGTCTCGCACGTCCTCACTCTCTTCATTCAGGAAAGAGCAGACGAGTTTGAGTCGACTGGTGCATCGCCTCCCCAGACCTACGAAGTACGAAGTACGTTGCAGAACACCGAACCACGCCCCAAGAAGTGATGACGATCTGCACCTGGAGGCTCCACGACATGAAAGCTTCGGAAGGGAATAATTAAGATGAGGCGATTAACCTTACTTGGTTGCTCATGGAATTGGTGACTTTGGGCCTAATTCTACGGGTACATGCCGCATTCTGACGATTCCAAGCTGAAATCCGTCCCGACTCCTCGCTGTCGTTTGTGATTCCCCCCTCTGTCTACCGTACAACGAGTCGGTTTTTAGATTTGCCGGCAGTTGGAAGATGCAGGCCAAGACTAGTGTCGACACCGACGAATCCCGCTGTCAAGGCGCCTTCATCCAAGCCCAGGGATGCTCTCGACAAAAGTGGGAACGAGGTTCGCAACCCAGACCGCCATCGCTTGTCCAATATTCCTTTGCTCGCTACCACTCAAAATATTTCTATCTGTTTTTCGAAGCACCAAGATCGTCCACTTGCGAGTGGAGTCATTCTTCAATTCTACTAGCACACTACTTCGTACTCCTAAGCCCTGCTCTTGGCGTATTTCGCAGCTGAAACTGTGAAAGGTACGAAGTATGGGCAAACGGTGAACTCACCACCTCCATGTTACACAACTCGACCGGATCTGGCGGGACTCCACACTTCAAGAAACATGGTTGCCCGGGATGGGCCGGGATTACCTTCTCGACCTTGCCGGGCTGGTTTTGCCGCCCATCCACCAGCATTGAACAGCTCCAACTGACTGTCTCGACGCTCTAAAGATGTGCGTTCTCAAGGCACCAGGTGGCATCTAGCGTAGATTTCCTCGTGATAGGAGGTTCCCACATTAGGTATCCGGATCCGATTAGTTGCTGGCTAGCGTTAGCCGGCCCCGCTTAGATGGTACATTTCCACCCTCCACTACAAAGTAAATACTTCGTACAGCCTCGCTGAAGAAGTCTTTCGTAAGGCCGTGCATGGTATCCCCGCGTGTGCTCACGAGGACACGGCCGGCGTCGTGGAAAGGTAGTGGAAATGTTTGGGACGTGAACTCGAGGGCGAATGGCTAATGCAGTCCTAGCGAAGTCACCTGTCGCGCCGGAGCGGGGAGGGAAGAAAGCGGTCTGCCTAAACACCTACGAAGTACGAAGTAGGTCGCTTCCGCGCGGATTGATCCTCGAGATCCCTGCCCACGGGCCCATGGCTGATGCATCCAAATGGGAGAGTCCGATGGCTCCGTCGAAGTTACAATTCTTTGCGCTTGCTGCAGGAGGAAAGATGGGAGGTCAACAGGCTTCGACGGAGCAGGGTATCCTATCCCTTTCACATACGAAGCGCTATCCCGTTGTATTTTTTTTTTCTATTGGCTATCGTTTGTTTCTTGCCCCCCCTTTTTTTTGTTCATTTTCTTTTTATACAGGGGTTTTCCGAGTTCTGTTTCTTCTTTCCATGAGAGTGCGGTCTGGAGCCCTGAGATTTTCATCCCCGATGACTCGAGCAAGGACGCACTAACTATTCGTCGAGGACATGCCGGTGCCGATGCCTTCTTTTCCGATTGGATGCGCCGTATCCCGGCCCGTCTTCTTCGGCAGCCCTCGCGCAGGTCCACCACTGACATTGGTTTCTTGTCTTTATTCTCCAGTTTTTCCATTGCCAAGGGTTTGGGCATGCTTGGCTCATGTGATGTGGAAATGGAGCACAGCTGAAAGAAAAAATATCAATGCGAAATCAATGCTGGAATTATCTATCATAAAAGTGTACTCAGAAGCGATGCCCAAAAAGGAAAAATAATAACGATAAAAATAGGAAAGAATTTCGCATATCAGAAAACAACAGGCAAGCATGCAGAAGGTATCGCTACGCGAGAAACAAAAAGCCAAGAGTACAGGAGCTTAAAGAGGGTATTCATCAACCATCGAGACCATACCACAGGACGCCTGGCTTGGAAAAATAAAGCAGTAAGAAAGAGAAAGACAAATACCCAAATACTCGCGCTGGAAATAAGAATAAAACAGTCCTTCGAAATAAAGGCCGAAGAAGAAAAAAAAGAAGACGAAGAGGAAACGGTTTTAGAGAAAACGCCGCTCATCCCAACTCGCCATTACCATTACACCACAAGGCGCGCCGCGAGAGCGAGCGCCGCCAAAGCAGCCAGGTACCTCGGCGATGAAAGACCCGAAGCGGCAGCTGTGACGCCGCCCTGGGCCGCCGTATCGACCTGGCCGCTAGTGCCCTCGCCGTTATTGGCGCCAGTGTCGATGGTGAAGAAGGTGGCGCCGATGGCAGGACCAAGACCGAGTTGTGTTCGCCATTCGGGGAGCTACATGGTTATTGACATGTGAATCAGTCCAGAGTCCTTTTTATTTCCGATACGGTTTCATGCCGGGAGGCTGCTTTTTCCTTTCATTTTGTCTCAGTTCCGGAGGTTCTTTTTTTTTCACTTACATTCCAGTTTGAAGTCTCAGGCGACATGCCGACAGAGTCAAAATTGGCAAGGTTGAACTGTGGAGGCTGCGTGTACAGCGCATAGATGAAGCGGTGGA
>JUDQ01000040.1:50912-68222 GCA_000812075.1 Scedosporium aurantiacum
CCTCTGTTATCATCTATTAGACTTGATTCACTTGAGATATATCTCTGCTGTACTGAAGTTCCGATCAAACTTACCAGCAACTGTCAGGGTTGAACCGGGAACAAGAAGAGCATCTTGGCCGGTGCTAGTCTTGTACGAGGCGTAAAACGAGACAGCGGGATCAAGGGCGGCAATGACTTCGGGAACTATGCCGGACTGTTCGAATCGGGACTTAAAATCGGCGGTCGACACGCTGTTGGCGTTGACTTGACGGCGGATAATCGTGCCGTCGGTGGAAGAGGCGCTGACCAGGGCGCAGGACGAGAGGGCGAGGCCCAGTATATTGGAGAGGGACATGTACATTGTGCTGATTTTGTTTTCTTCGCCAAGAAAGAAAGAAAGGAACGAGATCGCAAGGCCGGCCTTGAGGCGAATTACAAAAAAGTATAGATTAAAAAGGATGGCGACCAGCACCGAGAAGTGAAAGAAGACAGAAATAGGAGGGAGGAGAAGAAGAAGAGGTTCTGTTGTAAGGCTCCGATCTAGAGGGGGAGAGAAGAAGAAAGAATGAGAGATCTAAAGCCACCGCGATGGCGGGCATGAGTTCAGCTACGGAGTATATAACGAAGGGGGTGGTAGCTGCCGCCATCGTGTGTGCCGGTGAGCCTAGTGCACTGACAGGCGGCCATGGAAGGAGTGCAAGAGGAACGGCGCACGAGAAAAAAAAAGAGAGATCCGTTCCTACGCAAGGGTGGGGCGGATGCGATAAACATCCGACGGCGATCAGGAACTCGGAGGTAGTGTTCACGATAGGCTACTGAGGGAAAGAAAGGGCTGGTCGGTCAACTATAGATCTGTCGGGTCCAATGACGCTCACGATGCGACAGAGTGATGAGGGATGCTTGGCGGCGGCAGCTTGGCGGAGGCGGCGACGGAGACTTGCCGGGACTTGGGAGTCTGTGATACTTGCATGGCAGCGTCAATCATACAGTCTTGGCAACCCCCGTGTTTGACGGTTTCTTGTCGTCACTCGCCAAACTCCAAACTTAAGACACCAAGAGGAGAATTGCTCTCGGCTGGAGGGAATGGTAGTGGTACCGAGAAATAGAACTACGTTTTGCCTATGTATTTTTTTTATAAACCGTGGACGGATTGGTGGATTGAGGTTCTAGAGCGAAGTTGGATGAAGTTGAGAGAAGCTTAATCGGTGATAGTGGTGAATGGTGATCATCCGGCCGGGTTGCAGTCGGAATGTCGCGCTCTGACGAGTCGGGAATTTTCTCATTTTTAACTTTTAAGGTACCACCGACGGCGAACACGGGACACAAATCGAGTCCGTTACAGTCTGCAGTGATACGCCCAGTTTTGGATTCTGCACGTGGTGCAATAAGTCTGGACTGCGGAGAATGGTGCCCGGCTGTCTTGCTGAGCTCCAAACAGCGCCAGGCGTTTTTTTCCACAAAAGACCACGAAAAGAGAGAGAGAGAAGGGGAGCGAGGGCTAACCTGAGCCTCGATATAAGATTGGCATTTAAACCTCCGTCTTCTACGTGTCCTGAATCAGCCCCCACGACAAGAAGCTTATCACGGCTCCTCGGCATGCCCCGGAGCCGTGACCAGCTCTCTCCGCTGCTTTTGAACTCTGGAAACCCTTCTTTTCCTCAGCTGGTTCTGCCTCGGATCTGTTTTTCTCGATGATGCTTAAAGAGCCGCACACCTTTCTGGAAGATGGCAATCTGATCGATGGCAATCTGATCGATGGCCTTCGCTAATGTAAGCTATGTCTGGTTAGAGTGACTGATTTATAGAAAACACCCCGATATATTTCGAGTGTTGTTCTGGAGATGAAGATAAGGCAACGCGAGCGACTTTTTTGGCCCCAGATGCTTATTGTAGCTCCGTCACAACAATTGGTTTGGAGTCAATGATGCAATTCATCTCCCGTGAAAGTTGAAACCAAGAACATCGTGAAGTGTTCTGGGGGCATTGATCCCCGCACCAGGCTGATCCCAGTTTCCCATGACTTATCAGCGAGGGATATTAGCCTGTTCTCAACATTTGTTCGGCTGCTGGCGGTCTGGATTAAATTGAAGTCTCAGTCCGGTGGCACTACTCTGTTATCTGAGATTAGTGGCTGTGTGAGGAGTTGAGGTACTGCAAGAACCCGGGGCTCGTGGATGGCGACCTGTCGGTCGCCGAAATCGAGTCAATGCAGGAACACTGATGTGAGATAAGACGTAGAATTCATGAGCATGAACAGGGCGCAAGGCTTGAATGCCAACTTGTCTCCTTCCTCGATGTCTCACCACTCTGGGATGGAATCCGAAGTCTCGAGTCCTTGCCTGCTTGGTCTGGGGCAACAGGCTTCGAATAAGGTAAGGCCAAGTTCCTCATTCGATGAAGAAATGTCCTGCTGAGATTCACAACTCTGTTTCTAGATCTGCAACATCTACCTCGAGCCCGATGTGTTGAGGATGGACGCTGCTTGGCTTCTTAATTTATGTGGAATGCACCGAGGTACCTCTGTACCTCTGTACTTACTTCGTAGGCTGCACTTAGTTCCGCAGAAACAAGCCAGTCACGTGTGACGATGTCGTCGTCATCGGAGGCAGTTTCCCGCTGAAGGTCTTGGCTGCTCTCAGGAGAGGAATTCCGTATTAGGTAAGCTTCCTCCCACCTCGCGAACGGTCCCTGGATCTTGTTCGTCGCCTATCCCGGGTCGTCGTCGATCAATATATTGGTGGAAGTGTACGAAGTAATATCGAGATCATCGCTAGCGCCCGCCTCCGATTCACCTTCATTCGTTGAAAGTGATCCACCACTTCCTCGGCCAACATAGGGCGGTCCTGCTTCTTCACGCTCTACGCGTCAGATCTGAGGCTTATCCCCAAAGTCGACACCTGGACGATTGCATCCCTGGCAGCACACTGAGATATCTCGCGCTTTGCCGCCTATTAATGCGGGAACACCTATCCCGGCTCGGATTGAAGCTACCCCTCCCGCTACCGATTTGAACACTCCTGAGAAGATGGCTTCGCCTTCGGTGCCAGAGGACCAGGCCCGTCTACTGGAAGATGCTCTCGTCGCTGTGCGACAGCAAACCGCCTTGATGCGGAAGTGCCTGGATACGCCTGGGAAGTTAATGGACGCTCTCAAGTGTTGGTATGTTCCGACAGGTCCGAAGCGCTAGGGTATTCCTAATAGCTGTGATGCGGACCTGCCATTCCCTGTGTCTCTAAAACTCATCGACCAGAGAAGCTAACTATTCTCCTTCCCGCGTCGATAGCTCTACCCTAGTTTCCGAACTTCGCACATCTAGCCTCGGACCTAAACAATACTATGAGCTCTATATGGCGGTTTTCGACGCCCTACGGTACCTCTCAGTCCACCTCCGCGAGAACCATCCCGTCAACCACCTCGCAGACCTCTACGAACTCGTCCAATACGCAGGCAACATCGTACCAAGAATGTATCTCATGATAACCGTCGGCACCGCCTATATGTCGATCCCAGACGCTCCCGTCAAAGAGTTGATGAAGGACATGATGGACATGAGCCGTGGTGTGCAGCACCCCATCCGAGGCCTGTTCCTGAGATATTTTCTTTCCGGCCAAGCTAGGGACTACCTGCCAACCGGAGATGGTGACGGCCCGGAAGGCAACCTCCAGGATTCCATCAACTTTATTCTGACCAACTTTGTTGAGATGAACAAACTCTGGGTAAGGTTACAACACCAGGGCCACTCGAGAGAACGGGAACAACGAAGCCGCGAGCGGAAAGAGCTGCAACTTTTGGTTGGGAGCAATATTGTGCGGTTAAGCCAGCTGGTAGACCTCGAGACGTACAAGAACTCCATCCTCGGTCCCCTCCTCGAACAGGTTGTTCAATGCCGCGATGTCCTAGCTCAGGAATATCTCCTCGAGGTCATCACCCAGGTCTTCCCCGACGAGTTCCACCTTCATACCTTGGATCAGTTCCTCGGCGCCGTCTCACGCCTGAATCCCCACGTGAATGTGAAAGCTATCGTCATTGGATTAATGGACAGACTATCAGATTACGCCGAGCGTGAGGGCAAGAACGAGCCGAATGAGGATAGGGCAAAGATCGAAGCTGACGCCCTTGCTTCCTTGCTCGAGACCGTCAAGTTGAGAAAGGAGAGTCTGGCGCCAGCGCCTGCTGGCTCAACAGCGACTGCCACGGCAGCCGCTGCCGCCGCGGCGGTCGAGGCCGAGAATCCGGACCATCCTCCCAAAGACGGAGACACAAACGGGAACAGTGTGGTGGACGACACTGGAAAGAGTGATGAGGAAGCGCCAAAGGAAGCCGGTGGTGCTGCTGATGCTGAATCCTCCGCTCAGCCCGAGGCTGGCACTGAGAATATTACTGCAGACGCCAACGGATCCGAAAAGGACACCCGACCAGGAATCCCTGCCAATGTTCACTTATACGAGATATTCTTCACGCAAGTTCAGCATCTCGTAGGGGCTCAGCACCTTCCGATTCAAGACACAATCGCTCTCCTGGTGTCATTGACGAACCTCGCTCTCAATATTTACCCCGAGAGGCTGGATTACGTCGACCAGATTTTCGACTACGCTCTCCTGAAGGTCAGGGAGCACGCGAACAATGCCGATCTCCATTCCGCGCCCGCCCAGAGCAGCCTACTAGCTCTGCTTCGTGCCCCGTTGACTCGCTACGTTTCCATCTTCACCGCGCTTTCGCTTCCCACCTTTGTTCCCCTCTGCCAAGCCCAAGGCTATCCTACCCGAAGAGCGTTGGCAGGAGAGGTTGTGCGAACTCTCCTAAAGAACAGGACGCCCATCTCGACGATCCCGGAACTCGAGAGTGTGCTGGAAGTGCTGAAGGTCATCATCAAGGAAGGGTCCCAATCATCTGGAGGCTATCCCATGGCTGGCCAACGGCGCGCGGAGACGGACGAGACTCTTGAGGAACAAGGGTGGCTTGCGCGGGTTGTCCATCTCCTACAGAGCAAAGATAACGACACGCAGTTCCGCCTGCTGCAAATGACCCGAAAAGCGTTCTCAGAAGGCAACGAGAGGATCCGGACAACGACGCCACCGCTCCTCACCGCCTGCATGAAGTTGGCGCACAGGTTCAAGGCAAAGGAGCACTACGTGGATAACTGGGAGACGCAGAGCAACGCCCTCTACAAGTTCATGCACTCAGCCATCAGCACCTTGTACACGAGGGTTAACGGTGCCGGCGCGGCAGAGCTGGCGCTCCGGCTCTTCTGCGCTGCCGGCCAGACGGCCGACAAGACCGGGTTCGAAGAGGTCGCGTACGAGTTCTTCGCGCAGGCGTTTACCGTCTATGAGGAAGCCATCTCGGACTCCAAAGCGCAGTTCCAGGCGGTTTGCGTCATCGCCAGCGCGCTGCACCAGACGAGGAATTTCGGACGGGAGAATTACGATACGCTTATTACGAAGTGCGCGCAGCATGGTAGCAAGCTGCTGAGGAAACCGGACCAGTGTCGCGCCGTTTATCTTGCTAGCCATTTGTGGTGGGCCACGCCGCAACCTGGGCATGCGGATTCAGAGAAGGAAGAAGGCGAGGTAAGTGGGAGGCCTTTCCCCCAAATAGCACAACAAAAGAAAGCTGGCTAATCACCTGTCCCCACTACCCACAGCTTTACCGCGACGGGAAGCGCGTTCTTGAGTGTCTTCAGAGAGCCCTTCGCGTTGCAGATTCCTGCATGGAGACGGCTACTTCCATCGAGCTCTTTGTGGAGATCCTTGACAGATATGTCTATTACTTTGACCAAGGAAATGAATCCGTATGTTTTGGTTTTTTTTTTTTTTTTTTGGTTTTTTTTCCCCTCCTTCTCCCTCTTCTCACATCCCGTCTTGTTTTCTCTCAATTCCAGATTTATTTGCTAATACCGTCCCAGGTCACGACCAAGTACTTGAACGGCCTCATTGAGCTCATCCACTCCAATCTCGCCGGCAACCAGCAAGACTCCGCGTCAGTAGAGCACAGCAAGAAACACTTCCACCAGACTCTCGATAACATCCGGAGCCGACAGTTTGAGGGTGTAGTCTTGTACCCGAGTTAAATCTTGGGGAGCCTTGTCTAGTGAAAAAAGGCGCAAGTGAGGGTTTTTTAAAGACTACTTCTTGTGCGTCTTTTTCTTCTTGAAAACATTGAGTAATCCTCAACATGGTAGGAGAGGGCGATGGGAGGTGTCCGATAAGGGGTATTAAAAAGTACCACTATTGTACATAATAAACCTGTTCCTTTTTTTTCACTTTCTTTCGTTTTTTGTCTTGGTTTGAACAACGTTTCATAGGCATCTTTGATTTTTTTTTCCTTTTTCTGTTTTTTTTAAAGACTCAGGTTCTAAATCCAGCGAAACATTTCTCACCATCGCCAAATATGGCAGCATTGTTCAGAACAGTGACATCAGATTATCAATTCATGTACAAGACAATGAAGATACGAGAAAAGAAACCGAAGGAGTAAAAAGAAAATAAAAGGAAGGTCAAGCGTAGAGGCGAAAAAAAAGGAGCTATGAGCAAAGTGCTGTGTACATCTTCCTCCGAAAAATCTAGGAGAGGTTTCCCTTTTTTCCCCCTCCCCTCGTATATAGAACGACATAGGGAAACAGAATTCCAAAAAAAGGACCAGTCGAGATGAGGGAAGAGGAGGTTTCGATAACCTCCTCCTCCCTGCAGTGTAAAACCCTTTCCTTAACTCCAAACCTATGCAAGGAAAAGAAAGAACAGGAGAAAAAAAAAAAAAGGGTAAAAGAGCACGGGCAATCAAGGTCTTCTACCGCCCTGTTACCCACCATCCTTAGAGACCTGGACCAGTCAGAGCTAAATCCAGAGCCAAAAAAGCCTTCCAATCCGTAAAGATACATATGCCGATCGCAGCAAACAAAAACACAAAACATACAAGCCTCGAAAAGGGGCAAAACATGCTTATATAAATTGAGAGCCCTCAGCCGAGCTTGAGCTGCTCCGCGGCCTTGGTGAGAATCCCGGCCGTCTGCCCTACCAGGACATTGGCCTCGTCCCACTTGCCGTCTTCGACAAGAGAGCGAATGGCGGGGAACTGCGACTTTGTGGTGTCGTCCCAGCGGGAAGGGCCGAAGACGACGTGTTTGAACTGGCTACGTCCCGGAATCTAGAGGCAAAAGGGTCTACGTTAATGATTGGTCTCTTCATAAAAAGAGAGGAAGAAGAGGGAAAAAAGGGAAGAAAGAATCGATGCGATATAGAAAGACTTACCCCCGCAGGATCCAAAAGCTCTGACTCAAACCGCGCCATACGGTTATTATAATCCTTCCTCCGAGAATTCATGAACGTCGACTCCCACCCGCCGCCACCAAGCACCGTAGTATCCCACTCCATCTCCCACATGGCAAAGTCATGCGCGCTCTCCTTGACAAGCTTGACGGCCTCGGCGAGCGGCGCGACGTTGAGCGAGGGCTTCTTGCCGCCGGGGGCGTTTTTAGCGATGCCCTTGGCCCAGATGTCGAGTTCCTTTACGAACGTCCCGAGCTTGCTGGCGTAGTGATTGATGTCGAAGGGGAGGATGTAGCGGTCCGAGAGCTCGAGGACCATGAGGCCGACGATCTCGGCCATCATGCGGTGGTACGTGAAGCCGGGGTCGCCGATGGCTTCCACCCAGTCAAAGTTGTCGTAGCTCGTGAATTCGGGGAAATCTGGACCCTGGAAACTGAAATCGATGGAACTGGTGCCGGCGATGTCTTGGAAGGCAACGTAATCGCTTTCGCAGTCGAGGTTCTCGAGCACTCCGTTCCGGTTATTCCACACATCCCGAAGCGTCGTGTTGAAGGCTGGGTCCCAAAGACGGTCTAGGATCCGTAGCAGTAACTTGTTGAAGACGGGCGATCCGGAGGCGTGGAACTCGGAGCCCATGACGGCGCGGTCGAGATTGATGTAGGCGTAGGCATTTTCGCGGAGCTCCTCCTCGTTGAGCTCAACGTATTCCGTCGATCCAATGAGGTTGTACTCTGCTCCATCCCACGACATGAACTCAATGGTGCGCAAGGGTATCCACCCGCGAGAGCGCAACTGTCCAAACACTCGCGCCAGCTCGATCATGACAGATGTGCCACTGTGAGGGTTGGTGGCGCCGATGGCTAGAGAATCGCGATGGTTACCGATGATGATAGACTTTTCATTTTGCTCGATGCCCTGAATCCTGCCGTACACATTCCAGACGGCCTGCTTCTCGATTTCGTCCTGTTCGTTCTTCAGGTGGACGATCGGGGATGACAAGTTGCCAGTCCACCAGTCGCCGATGTCAGGAACACCACCGGCCCACGCGTGCCAAGTAGGCTGGCCGAAGCCCTTGATGGCCTTGAGTAAAGGCCCGGCGTCCCGCGAGGCGAGAGGCAAGCTCGGGATACCTGGAAGCGCCGCAGCATCTGACTTCGAGACCCGCTCGGCATCTTTTGTGCTCGGCCGGCCAGGCGTGAGAACATCACCGACAACCCACCTCGAGGAACTGACGGAGCCGCGCGGAACGGCGTCGGCTGGCATGAAACGTCCGTGGGGCGCTACATCGCCCTTCCTGAACCCGTTATCGGCAGGGTCGTTGTAGACGATGCAGCCAATAAAGCCTGCAAGTTCTGCGGCCTTCACCTTCAGTGCAAGGTCCGTCTGAGTGCCAGAATACCTTACAAGGGCGATTGCACCCTCTGTGCTGATGCCAGCCTGCTTGAGCTTATCAAAGTCCTCACGCGAGCCGTAGTTTGCATAGATGAGTGGACCCTTGACATCGCCAGACTTAGAATGAGCATGGAAAGCAAAAGTCTGCCTTCCGGCAGAAACGCCAGCAATATCCTCCTCCTCTAGCTTCGCTGAGAATACTGGTTTCCCATCATCTCCCAAAATCTCCACGGCACGACCACCGGGTTTCGGATAGTTGAGATAAACATGGTACCGGTCCATGACTACGTCTTCCAACTCTGCCCGAATGAACATCTCCCGGACGTCCTCCGCCAAGGCGTAATCACCCTCTGTGCCCGCAACGTGGGCGTAGTTGGTGAAGTGTTTGACCGATGCGCGCATATGCGCCTCGTCGAGATGATTGTGGAGGAAAATCCTCAGATCCTCGATGCTGGGCCGTATGCCCGCGCCGACACGGTTCGCAACCCCTGTCAAGAGGTCACTGACGAAAATGATGTAGAAGAAACCAATCACAACGAAAAGCGCTAGAATTCGAGCAATGAAGAGCAACACCACTGAAGGCTCGACCTTGGGTATATTCCACCTTCTCCTCGTTCCTCCTCCTCCCTCTCCGGATTCAGCATCGCCGTCACCGCTGGCTTCGGGTCTTGAAGGTAGTCGGATTTGAGGCCGTGGTATGCGGAAGCGCCAAGACCATCTCCACTTGGGCAGTGATAAGGAGAATGGCATGCGTTTCCCCCAGATCGATGATCGCGTGCGCTCCTCGGCCTCTTCTATTTCCATCTCATGGATCTCCCGTCGCACTTGTATGGTCTCGTCGTCATCCTCCTCCTCCTCGCTCGTCCACTCGCTACCTTCGTCGTCTGTCTCAACGGTCGGGGGCCTGTACCCCGCAGGGTAATGCCGTGACGGGCCAGCATTGCTATGTGATGGTAATAATGACTGGGACTCTGTATTATCTCCACCAGATCTCTCATCTGCATGGCTCCACAAAGTCGTCCCCGCGGCGACGGCTTCGTCGTACGTCGGTATGGGAGGATCGGCGTCCAACGCCCGATCCCGATGGCCGTTCATCGTGTCAGGGAGTCTTTTCGGTATATTCGGAGGATGTCTTGCTCGCGCATAAAAAGGAATGTAGAGGTTTCAATCGAAGGGGTAATGAGTATAGAATATCGGTTGGTCGTTCATAAGCGAGGGACTTTGAAATTAAAAGCGATAGGAAAAGGAGCGTCGAGGAAACGGAAACGGAAACGAAAAGCGAAACGCAAAGACGTCGAGATTAGAACGTTAAAAAGAAACCGGGCGATGCTCTCCGAGCCTGTCTGGTTGTTGCTGAAGCAGACATGGGACGGGGGCAAAAGGAAAATAATCGATATGGAATCACCGATTGAACTCGCCCATGGTCTTTCGTCGATTCGACAAAAGGGTTGGATTTCAGCTGATGAGGCAATACTCCTTGCTTGGCTTGGGGGGGGCTTGGGGCAGATCCAGGAGACGCAACGCAACGCAACACGACATTCCCATTTCGGCGGGCTTGGCGGATGCTTAGTCACGCGACAGCATCGAGGACTCCGACGGTGAGTATCGCAGCTTCCGCAGCAACACCTCACAACTGATCACGAATATTTATTGAGATTTTTTAAATTCTAAGGGCCCTCGATCGAATTGTGCATTTCTGGATACTATTACGTTGGAACGATCTGCTCATTGATGAGAGTCTGAGGCATACCACCAGAAGTTAGTCAGTCCATAGAGGGCCGTTTGGAGGATGCGCCATCATAGAAATCTAGAAATCACTTGCCGAACTACACTCGAGAAGGAAACCGGTTTTAATTTGTCCCTTCCTTCATCTTAATACGAATTAACAATACAGTCGAGTAGGTAGATAGATAAATGACCTTGACTCCTAATCATGCAATGTTGAAAACACCATCCATCCGTCCCCAACCAACGCCAGCCTTCTTTAGCTCTTCACAACACCGCAAATAGTAGTCCCGCAGGTCGGAACAGGCCAGAGCCTACACTCTTGAGCACCCTCTCACCAGGATCCCTCCTCTAGACCCTCTTATCATCGCCCATACTCTCGCTTTCGTCGTAGACGTCGTAACCCATCTCCCTCGCCGCGCTCGCCTTCTCCTTCGCGACCCGAATGGCATGCCACGCGTCGAATCTCTCCTTGTCCTCAGGCGACTCGACTTCGGGCTTCATCAAGCCCTTCTTCCTCAGACGACGGCGATGTTGCCTCCGACCGTAAAAATCGAGCTCGTTGGGGTCGATATCCCGGATGTCGATGTCGTACAGGTACTCCCAGGCATCCGCGGCAAGATCATCGAGCTCTTCAACCAGGTCAGCGAAAAGCTCCCGGCCGCGCCCGCCGGTTGTCCATTGGTCTATCTTCGTGGGAATAGCGACGCCCCATGTGGGATCGTCGGGAGACCAGATACAGGTGGCTGCAGACGAGCATGTGAAAGGGCGGCAGTATTTGGCGCACATGGCTGTCTCGGCGACATACCAGAGCGAGAAGATGAGTGTCAGAAGACCGAGGAGGGTGAAGCGGAAGGGGGATTTTCTATAGAGTCGTGGTATCGGTATCAAGACGTAGGCGACCGCAGCGTTGGGAGCAGGAAGATGGCCCAAGGTAGTCGTAGGGTCAGTTCGGTCAAGCTCAGGGTTCGGTTTCTCTACGACCTTCTCTACGACCTTCGCCACCTCCTCCTCTTTGACAACCTTCGTTTCGGGATTGGAGACCTGGTCTGAGAGCCTGTCGATTCCTTTCTTTGCGGCGTGGATGTCGCGGAGGCTAGCAGACACAGACTTGCTCATGCGAGTTAAAGCCTCCAAATCGCTCTCGCGACCGCTCGGTACTTCCTTCTTCTTTGTACGGTCCTGTCGCTTCTTCTCCTGATCCTTAGCAACCTCTTCGAGGAGCTTATCCTTAAGGTCCTCGAGGATCTGGTCGAGTTCGGGAGAATCAGGCACAGTGTTCTGAGCGAGAAGATCGCCAAAGTCGTCCAGGGTCGAGTCTTCAATGTTATGCGTCCGCTGCAGCTCGTAAATGTCGTCCTTGACGGTGGGTGGCTTCGCCGAGTTGACGAGGGGACGACGATGCTTCGAAAGCGACTTGGCTCTCCGACGAGGCCGCGACGCTCCTCGTCCCTTAGCCTTGGGCAATTCCGAATCGGAGCCTCCGCGATCGCCCTTGCCATCGCTTCGCCTTCGTCTGACCACCGCGGCCCTTTGCGTGGTGCTCTCAATGGCAGTAGCCTGTGCCTTGTCGTCCGCTATGTTCTCCGTCCTGACGGTTGCCGGGGTTTCGACGTAGGCACCAGTGACACGGGGCGTAGGCATGGCCAAAATATTCTGCTGCTTCTTCGGACGCGGCGTTTCCTCAGCTGGGGCATCATCATCATCTTCTTCCCGCTCCCCTTCATCGGAGCTCTCTGCTGGCGACGGTATGAAGATCGATCCCCTCTCGGAATGGTTTTCTGCCGGCGCAAAAAGTTGCATTTCGCGCTCAATGCGCTCGGTAGGATCATTATCGGAATGCATGCTTCTTCGTTTGTCTCGAGTCGATTCTGACGAGGATACACGACGGACACCGACAAAACCGACACTGGGTTTTTGTTGGCCAGGATCTTTGTTGTCTGTTACTTTTTGTGCTTTGTGTGACTTTCTTTGGTCATTGCCATTGTTGTTAGGGCCAGGTTTGGATGGTGAGTGTTGTGAGGGCGCTGGCCTAGCAGGCTTTTCAGGTTGTGAAGCTGCATCATTCTTGCCTATTCCATCAGTGGAAGATGGCTGCATCTCTCCCGCGGGGCTTGTACTAGCAGCACGGGCTAGCCTTTGCAAAAGATCTCGAGATGAATCTTGAGCACTCGTACCAACAGGTCCACCCCCCTCCTTTAACTTGTCTGGATTGATAGGGTGGTTGCCCAAGGCTCTGTCAGGGGCCGCCTCGTTTGACTTGCTTATGTTATCTTGTCTCGCCTTGGCCTTGCGATAGATTGTAACTGGAGTGTGGGGAATTTTCTCTCCCGGGCCCAGAGCAAAATTCCGATTGCTCGACTCCGCGTCATAAAAATCAGTTGACTCCTGGCCAGGTTCTGTGGCTGGTGCTGTTGGTGGTGCTGCTGGTGGTGGTGGTGCTGCTGCTGCTGTATTAGTAGTCGTTGATTTTGCCGGAGGCGGCGTTGTTTGCAACTTCGCTCGCGGTTGGGAGTTTCGCTCACGGATTTCATCCAGCCGACTTGAGGCGAGAGCCTTCTTCGACAAGACCTCCATTTCCCGAGCTCTAATCTCATCAATCTTTGTATTTTTAGGGCTGTCTTGCTTGTCTGAAAGCGGAACGAGCCTGTCGATTTCTCGTTCCAATGCCTGGATCTCATCGATGCGCGTGTTGAAGGGTCGGGGTTGTGGCTGGGGTTGGAGTTGGAGTTGGGGCGGCGTATTGGGGAGCGGAAGTTCTTTCTCTACTTGTATCTCCCTTGCCATAATCTCGTCCAATTTCGTGTTCAGTGGTCTCCATGAGCTTCGACGACGAGGCTGTATCTGTGCGGCTTCCTCGAGCCGAGGCGTGTCCGTGGCTTCCTGGGAGTCGATCCTGATCCTCGGACTGTCGGAAATCTGCAGGTCGCCAGCGGTGAAGTCTGTATCGAACTGCCAAGCATAGCTCTTGTTCGGCGACACATGCTCTTCGTACTCTGGTGTTGGATATGACAACACTTGCCGCGCTTCGAGACGATTAGGCTCAATGCTGGGAACCGGATCATCCCGATCAGGTAAGGGTCTGTCACGAAAGGCACGAGGAGCAGGGGATACCGATCTGCTGCTGGATACTGATCTGCTGTTGAGACTGCTGCTGCTCGCCTTGCGCGCGAGCGCCTCTCCGGTCCTCGCGACATTAGGTCCTATTCGCGATTTGCTAAATAGGCCCGTTTTGCTGCCCGCCGGACCCTTGGCAGCATCGTATGACGCCCTTCGATCGGAGTGGCTAGATGAGCTCCTCTGTGACAGAGAGCTACCGGGTCGCCTGGGAATGCTGCTGCGGCCCACGTCGCTCGGTCTCAATTCCCTGGCCCTCGAGTCTTGCGGGTCACTGTTAAGTATCTTCCTCATCTTATCTTCGTCGGAACTGTTTCGCGAGAGCCATGGTCGCGGTGCAGGACTGGGTGACACATCGAGACCATATGGCGGCGATGCCAACCGGGCCCGCAGATCGTCTTCCTCCTCGGCCAGTCTATATGCATCCAGCAACGTTATGGGTCTCCTAGAAGTCGACGGCAGGGGTGCAGTCGATGCGGGTCGTGGTATTCGAGTATATTTCGGCGTCGAGGACATGTTGTAATCAGATCTCTTAGAATCTACTGACGAAGCTCTCGACGGCGGCCGAGCTATCCAGGTTTCCGCTCGCGCGGCAGTATGTCGTGCGGGGCCGGCTTTGGGACTTGGGGCAACGCCGGCAGGTGCTTTCTCCTTTCGCGATCCGCTTGGCGTCGACGCCCGAGGGATGTTGCTGCTGCTTGGTCTTCCTCCAGTGGGCCCAAAAAGCGGCTTCCTGGTTTCGCGATTTACGGTGAACTGGGATGGGGGCCGGGTATTCTTGGGCAAACTCGATGGTGCGTCCATGGTCGCCCGACGACCTTGATTGGTGTCGGCCATCGTTCGAATTGTGAGAGGACACGCACAGCTTAACCAAGAGGGGGTGTGTGTATCACAAGTCGGGCAGTAGCATGGCTCTCACAGGGTTCAGGAGCTCGCCTCGCGTCATGACATGGCAGGGTTGGGATAATCGAGGTCGCAGAGTATGCTATCCAAACGCTCCAAACAAAAGAAATAGTGATTGTTTTTGGCAGGGTTAAAAAGAGAGAGAAAGGAAAAGAAAAGACAAAAATAAGGCGAAAATTAGGGGAGCTTGACACGGAGGTTGGGAATTGATGCCAATGTTTGGGGGACAAGGACATTTCGCGTTTCTTGGCAGCCGTCGGCCATCTGCACCGACCGCCGGAAAACAGTGGATCCTTTGGGCAGGACATGGACGCGGTAAAACCTCGGTAGCGGAGCCCCTGATTGGGTCGGAGAGTGGAGTTCACCCCCTGAAGCTTGTTTCCGGCTCTTCCAGGCACCAAAGAAAGACACGAAAGGAGGGCACCAAGGACCAAGGACGGAGATTAACATTGGGGGGAAGCTTGCGCGGTCTGCTGGATGGGGTGTCTCTCGAGTCTTTATTTCCTCTACTTCTATTCCTTTGCAATGGCGGTTTGTGTGTAAATATGGCCATATCCTTGTGCTCTTCTCCCTTATCCAACTCGATCTCTCAAGTGCCGAATTGTGCCCCGACTGCAAGACACGCAAGGTCCCTCTCACTAAGGCTATTCCAAAAGCGGTAGACTATCCAGCAGCGCGTTTTCCAGGGTTTTTCTCCGCAGTAAGAATGACAAACTCACGGATCGTACGTGAATGCGGCAAGATGTAAGGAGACGACCAGGTTTTCTATGCTATATCGAATACTTCGTAGATCAATGCCACATCTAATGCCACAAATAGAGAACAGTACTCGACATCTCGTCACTCACTCGGTATTTACCGATGCGTGTGCAACACCTGTCGATACGAAGCCTCTGAGCCGCTGAGCCAACAGATTTGGAAGGCATGGATTTCCAAGGCCATCACTTCAGTCATTGAGAGCCAGCCGTTTCTTCGTGTCGGGATCGCAGACGAGGACACAAATAGTCCTGGTTTTGCCCATGTTACCTCATTAGACCTGGAAAACCATGTGAGCTGGTGTACCGTCCCTTCTGAAGAAGAGGCAAACAGCACACTTCTCAGGATCGTTGAAGAAAGGCACAACTCTCTCTGGCCCGATATTTCGAACCGCCCCCCGTGGAGTGTCACAATTCTGGGCGACGCGGGAAAACCTCAGTGTGTTGATGTCGTCTTCTCCTGGCATCATGCGATTGGGGATGGCTTGAGCGGCCAGATAGTCCAGAAGGCACTCCTTCAGGCCTTGAGGGAGACAAGCATCCCCGCCATTACTGAGCAAGCTGGATCATCCATCCTCCTCTGTCCCGAACGTCCCGTCCTCCCGCCGCCTCAGGAGCAAGCCGTCAACCTCTCCATTGGTTGGTGGTATATGCTCAAGACCCTGTGGGCAGAGTTCCGCCCAGCTTTCCTGGCACCAACGCCTGTGATGCCCTGGGGCGGAGAACTAATCAACCTCGAGCGGCCGTACAAGACGAACGTGCGACTAGTGACCATTGATAACAAGACAAGAAATGGCCTGATCACATTATGCCGTGTGCACGGCACGACGCTCACGGGTCTCATACAGGTCCTCATCCTAGCCTCTTTCGCGCGCCAGTTACCGGACGAAAGGTCCTTCACGGCACAAACCCCCATGTCGCTCCGTCCATATGCGTCCGCCGAGGCATTCGATCTTTCAAAAACCATGCTCGTCCTCGTAACTAGCCTACATCACCACTTCACCCCAACAACCGTCAGCGACCTTCAATCTCTACTGTGCTCATCGCTAAATGAAGAGGATACTTCTCTGGAGGATAAGATCTGGGAACTTGCCGCGAGCGTCAAGGACGAACTCAAACGCAAAGCTGACGAGCTCCCGGCCAACGACATCATGGGCCTGCTCCAGTGGGTGTCGAATTGGCACGAGCGGTTGAAAAAGGCGGACGGCACGGCGCGGGACACGACGTGGGAAGTCAGTAACGTCGGAGTCTTCAGCGATGAAGGGGCCGCTGGCAAGGATGTCGTGAGAATCTCGCGACAGGTTTTCAGCCAGTCTGCCATCGCGACGGGACCTGCGATGTGCGCTAGTGTTGCTGGGTGCCAGAGCTCTGGTGCTGTCTCGATTAGTCTGAGTTGGCAAGAGGGGGTATTGGATGATAATCTCGTCGAAGGTATCAAGGTAGACTTGGAGAAGTGGACGCGGAACTTAGGAACATCGGGAAAGTTGCGGTAAGGCAGAGAGAGAATCTTCAAGCGTAATATTTAATACTTTAGGGCGGGCCATCAGGGAGTACAGCGCCCTACAGTGCACCATCAATTACTCTGGCGCGCCTACAATTTGAACACGGCACCAAGAAGACATGGAGTGATAGAGGGTCGAGGCAACTCAAAGTTAAACACGAGGCAGAGGCAGAGAGATGTATTAAACATTTACTAGAATACTAACTACAGAAAAGAGAGAAGACGTTTGAGACTCGTTGGTTTCCCACTAAGGCATTTGCCCCAAGGTACTCACACCCATCGCCACGTGAAGGCCAGTCTCGTAGATGGGCTCGGTCGGTTGTGGTCCCGGTTTCTCCCTGGAGTGAGAACGAACACAACATAGTGGCGGTAGGGGTCGTGACGTCGGATGTGGTCCTAGAGGTTAGCAAGAAGAGAAGCAAGAAAAGCAAAAACAAGAAAGAAGCGAGAATCCAAAAACGAGAAGCACGAGAAGAGGCGAGAATCCAAAAACGAGAAGCACGAGAAGAGGCGAGAATCCAAAAACGAGAAGCAAGAGAAGAGGCAAGAATCCAAAAACGAGAAGCAAGAGAAGAGACGAGTATCCAAAAAAGAGAGAGAGAAGAGAGAGAAGAGAGGGGGGAGAGCGAGAGAAGAGAGCTAGAGGAGAGCTTTGATGCCCGAAGGCTAGA
>JUDQ01000040.1:68875-129791 GCA_000812075.1 Scedosporium aurantiacum
GCGTTGTCGTGATGGCTTCCTCCTCGCGTTGGGTTGAGGAAGTCGCGATGTGTGGTGGAGCAAGCGTCGAAGTTCTGGGGTTGGGGTACGTGGGTACCTAGCCCCAATCCTGATTCATTCAATCGGAAGACACAATCCAAGGTCGGAACCAAAAATATGACCAATGCCAGAAGACATTTTACGGAAGAAACTGGTGAAAACAGAACGAATATATTGATATCTAGATCTCTTACACTTTGCTCCAGAGTCCAACATCGCCATGCAAGCCGAATCCATGGAAGCGTCGTCGGATACTCCCGTCCGAACTATGACCAAAAAGGGATAGATTGACGCTAAGCGACCCCCGCCTTTGGGTTGTCAAGCGCACGGCCATCTTGTGTAACAGTGCTGGTGTGCCAATCGGGAAGCCATATTTCCATGGCGCAACCTGTTACACTTATGATCTTGGAACGAGGGAATAATCAGCGAATGCTTCTGCGACCGGACTCCGAGCCTTTAGTTTCTTATAACTCTGTGAAGATCTTCATCTTTTCTAAGTTTATTTATTCTGCAGGTAACATAATTACACTTTGGCCCACTGTTGTTACGTTCTTTGCACTGGATCTGGCTCGGGTTTTGTCTGGTGCGATCGTGGGTGCCTATTTGTAGATAGGCGAGGCAGTCGAGCAGCACACAGGGTGGTTAATGGTCGTAGTGCATACGCAAGTATAGGATGTAAATTTAACTACTAAATAGTTAAGAAAGAAAAAAAAGTAGATACATGCGGTAGAGACTGTTGTTGAAATAGACGTTCCTCTTCCCACTCTGGGGCGATCGCCTTCCTCCAACTATGATCGCCCCCTCTGATCCCTCTGATCGTAACGCTCGCCTGGCGATCGTACCGATCACCCCAGTGATCGTCGTCCCCCCATCCATCACTCGTGTATGTGAGCAGGAGCTCACCTCTGCTGGCGGGTTCCCCATTTTCTCGCGCGTCACCGCTTTCGAGTCTTCTACAGGCACAAGGTCATCTAACAGACGAAATTGACACTGCAGCATGTGTAAAAGTTGAGCGGACCGCACTTGTAGCAATGGCCCCATTCCATCTTCGTCAGCCGGTTATCGTATTCAAACTGAGTGCCGTCCTTAAAGCGGACCCATGGGCCTAGATCTGTCTTAAAGGAGCTGCCGTCTAGGATGAGCTGGGACGTCATACGGCCAATCTCGTGACAATCGTGGCCCCAGGCGCGGACCTCACGAGGGCCGATGAAGGGTGTGCTGACCACAAGTTGGCACCAGCCCCACTGCTGGCTGTCGCAGATCCCATAGAACTCGCGCTTCTGCTTGGCCTTCTCGACGCCGAGAAGATTGTCGATAGTGGAGGCGGGAGTGAAGCGTTGCAAGACTTCATTGGCGCGCGGAAGGTCCTCAGCCAACCACTCTAGGATATTGGCCACTTCCGGGGGGATTTCGGGCTCAACTGGGGCAACGGCGGTGTTCGTGGGGGCCGGTTCAGTATTGTCCGGGAGAGCGACTCCCATAGTCAAGGGGATTATGGCCAAGGCCGAAAGAAGGGAGGTGAAGAGGCGCATTCTGTTCCTGTCAAAGACAAAAATAGTTGGAAAGAAAGGTTTAAGGATAGTGCGAGGGGTATTTGTATCGCTGCACCTCAGGAGATGAGCAATTGCCTGCTTGTAGAGCGTGGTAAAAATACTGGCCTTTGACAGCGGAAGAGACGTCTATTTATACCTGAAAAGAGGCCACCCATTACAATAACCGAGGATCGTGAGGGCATTCACCTTCTTCTCATTACAACTCATTGGCGATGCAACTGTGGACTCCATCCTTCCTACCATCTTAATCTAAAGACGCAGCTGTTGCCCGAGGCACATGATGTACAGCTGCAGGAGTAGAGCTTTGAGTTGTTTTTTTGGAGGAGCAGGTGGTTCCTGCCGGGGACTTTTGTCTCTTCATCGTCCATTCTGCTTCGCAAGTATACGAAGTAGGAGGCGCTATTGCTGTAAACCTATACCAGGATTCTAAGCGTTACATTGTAGTACGAGATCTCCGCGCCACCACCTGACATATTGCATGTCAAGTTCTAAATTAATATACATTCTAATCTTTTATATTTTAAAAATACTTATCTAGTACTTAACACCAGTTATGTTAGGTGATGGTGCTGAGGTCTCAAACTTGACATTTACAATCCTGATATAGGGTTATGTTTGAGATAGCTGGGGGTTTTAAAGTCTGCTTGGCTCTTCCATGGCCATTGCACGGAATGATTCCCATAGCATCTCCCGTGTTACACATTCTGGCTTTACAGGGCTTGATAATCCCGCAGTGGTTAACTCCTCTGCGGGCACACCTTTTGGTCAAGCGGGTCAAGCGCTGCCTCTAGGAGGTTGCATGCTGGTTTGTAGCATTTCCAGTCTGCCTCGACGTCTTGTATCCACTTCTCAGTGTTTCCGCAGGTGTGCAGCCTTTTCTTCTTCCCTTTCTTGTTTCTCTCTTCTTTTTTGCCCGAGTATAGTCCGAAGTGCGTGTAACACTCTTTTTGCCGCAAGGGCCGCAGCCGGGGGGTGACGAAGGCACCATAAAGTGGGGGATTTACCCTCCTTCATCCAACAAAACATGGCTTGGCAAGCCATCAATAACATTTCCCCTCAAAGGAAGTGCCTTGGCATTAAAGGGACAGGAAAGCCCTGTCCGCATGTTTTGGTGGCGTCGGCTGATCCCAACGCACCTGGGTGGAGTTTTCGTTTGAGATGAACCGGGCTGTCCTGGTCGGTCTAAACAACTACCCGGAGAAAATGAGATGTAACCTCTTTTCCAACCCACTCGTTCATCTTCAGAATCGCTACAAGGCATGTATCAACGAGGAGAGTACTTCGATGGCGGAAGATTAAAATGAGAGTCGGTATGCGTAAATATGATGATTCTCATTGAGAGATTTCTTAATACGCGTGGCAATGCTATGCGCCTGGATTCGTTTGATCCTTTAGTACATTTAAACTAGAACCCAATGGGAATAGCTGCAAATGCAACGTGAAGGACCTTGGTAGAATTATGGAGTGACGCCGATGCTCCTTCAGAGTCTGAAAGACCAAAGTCCAGGCTGCCAAGTATTCGTATCACATCAGGACCGCTACGCTCAGACCTCATCTCTCTGCTTCTCGTTCTCAAAAGAAAAACGCCCGTCCAGGCTGTCCCGCTTCTCCTCAAGGAGTAAATGATTTCCCTCTGACCTTGGGGATTATGGTCAGATTGTTGGTCTTGGCGAAGGATCAGAAGGAGGCGCTCAGGATTGAGGACAGAAAGGACAGGTTGCAGACAGGGAAGTGATCTTGACCCAAACAAATCAAGACTGAGATGCTGTCGAAAACGGCAGCAATCTCCATGTGTTGGTCGGAAGAATGAGGGCCGAATCCGGGTGAAGATTTGGGCATTTTACGACCTTCAAGATTGATTCTGTTATACCTGTTGTCCATTACGGAGCCATTCGATATCAAAGGCAAGGGAAGACGGGCAGTCACATGATCTCGTGCGACAACGGTCTTAATTTAATGCCCGGAATTAAGCGCTGCTTTTCTCGGTTAGACCTCAATGTTGTCTAGTTGGGTTTCTCCTATTAAAGCAATCCTGGCTATGTCATGGTTCAATTCCTTTGAAATGGTCCGACTCCTGACAAGAACCAGTCCCCTGGAAAACAATCAGTGACTTTATAATGTTCCTGATAGTTTTGCAGGTACATTAAAGGAGAGCTAGAGATTCTCACTTTCGACTTGTCGAGGTATCACTGGTGTATCACTGGCTCTATCACGATCTTCGCTGAGTTCCAGCAGGCTCAGCATATCAGAGAATTTGATTGATCAAGTATGTGCGCCTCGTTCGTTTCTGCCAAGACGGGTAATAATCTACCTTGGTACTCGGTATTCGTAGTACGAAGCACGAAGATCGTAAGGTTCCAAGTCCGTGTTCAAATGCAAGGCCTACTGCGGACCGCGTGCTCTCTTCCGCTTCCTATTGTCGTCACGTCGTGTAATCTATGCTAATCTTACCTCCATCCGGCATAGCTTAGGAGGCATTTTTAAGTAGGATTTCGGGTCAATGATTTTCTTCATGATACGTTGACGGTTACACCATTAGTAGAGCCAATCCGGATCCAACAACCCCTGCTCACCTAAGACTAGCGTTGTGACTAGTGCAATGTGGGTGGCGCCTTGCGGTGGCGCGAGAAGCGGGAAGCACACTTGACTTGGCGCATGTCGAAAAAAAAAAAAAGAAAAAAGAAAAAAAAAAAAGAGAAAAGAAAGGACCTGTGTCCTGCGCCTCTTGTAGTGCTTCGTAGCCACCCAATCCATGAAGGAGCCTGGTACTTTTGTTGTGTAATCTTCTTGGCGTTTTTGCTTGCCTCCATTGATTCCTTCCATTGATTCCTTCCCTTGATTCCTTCCACTTTCACTCCGCTCCTGCTTTTGTGCTAAACCTATCGTGATTTTTTGTTTTCTTCTCTTCTTCCTTTCAGTTCCACTCCGAATAGGGAGATTCACCTTGGTAGAGGTGTCAGTCAGTCTCTTCAAGTTTGCTTTTTTATGTTTGTGTTTGTGTCTCATGTACTTTCCAATCTAGTTGAGCCGACACCATGAAAGGGCTTTCTCAAAATTCAATGTTCCCCTCTCCCCCCCTCCTTTTCAACTTGCCTACTCATCTCATCCATGTCTGGCACAAGCGAATAGCATTCTGCCTCACTGACACAGCTTGTTGGAGCCCAATTTTGGTGACATCGGCCCGGTTGCAGTTTTCGCAAAGCAGTGCTGGCGAATTCCTGTACTATCCTTGTTGCTGTCACATTCCTACATCTAGATAATCCCCTTTGCCCCCCTTGCTGTCTTACATGCGTGATGAGCCCATTCCCCAACTGCATACTGATGCTGCAGGCAAGTCAGAAATCACCTTTTTCCCCCACAAACAATGAAGCTTGTTAGCTCTGACTCACTGCTGTCAGAGGCCGCCCAGATAGCCAGGTCAGACGATCATTAGGAAGTGAGCCCAGCCATGATCATCCTTCCTCTCTCGCCGTGGCCCAATTTCTAATCCTCCCTCCCGCATTCCAAGGTTTAGAAGGATACAGCAATGAAATCTAATGGTTGGTAACAGCCAGAGAGCATTGCAATGCCTCCACGGGACACAACCACATCTACTTCGTATACTACCTCAAAACTAGCTCTCGGGCCTGCCGCCTGGTGTAACTTTCCCCTTCAAGCAAGAAGCTATATTGTTTCCCGCCCAAGCTTCGATATTAGCAGGAGGCATCTTTTGCTGTCCGCCCACTGCTAGCTCAGCCCACACCAGCCCTGCACCAAGTCGTCATCTCATGGCTTTAACAAATGCTTTGAATGCAAGCGATTGATCCTCAAACTACGGTACTCAACACAATCACTACCCACCATTACTAATGTGATGCCATTTCAGTGTTGTTAGCCATCAATACTTGGTCCTGGATTCCACCAAGCTCTTGAAGTCATGTTTGGGGACCAAAAGGTCACGGCAATATACTTTTGGGCTGACAACATTCTCATCTGTGTTGTCCCTCTCTCGCTTGTTCTAGGAAAGGTCAGTATCGCGTTTCCCCAATACCAATCGGGTGTACAATCCCTGATCCACGCTCGAAAGTTCGAATATCTTGATGACGAGGAGGACAGGTTGTTGCGTTCCGCCACGGAGCTCTGGCCCGGGAGGTGAACAGCACGCTGGGTGATCTAAAAGGGTTTGCCAGGGCAACTTTAGACTACCGTCCGCTCCCGGTTTAGTTTGAGAGCGGAACATCTCCGAGCTCCTCGGATGATGCAAAATAACGTCTCCTCCTTTGAGAATTTAGGGGAGGGGAGGGGACGAGGTGAAATATCCAAAAGTTGCCCACCGCACAAGATGCGATTTAATTCTATCACAATTGATGTCTCGTTCTGCTAATCTCGGCGTGATCTCTAGTTGTATTCGTTCCAAAGCCCTAAAACCCAAAAAGAGAGGGAAAAAAGAAAAAAAAAAGAGAATTATCGAGACGCTCAGATATGTACCTCCGCCTTGGCCCCCTTCTGACATGAACATTCCCACTGATCCCAGGTGTCTCACAACGCTGCCACCCCCCCGCGCCATAGAAAACATTGAACCCTATTAAAGCGATCATGACCCGAGAAGGAACGATTCCGCATTGTCCCCTGTGCTGGTGTACATGCTTGAATTTCCATCTATGTTCTATTATTAGTCATCGCCCGTAATCCTTTCCTGTTCAAACGCCTCGGCCGCCTGCCGATGCTCTTTAGCCAACTTTTTAGCCTTATTCCACTCGAAGCTGAAATTCCAAATTCTCTGCGCCTCGGACATCTCCCCCGGCTTATCGCTGCCCCAGTTATCGCCCTTGGAGCTCTTGCCGCCAATGTGCTGCACGGCGGTGGGCACCAGCGCCCACTCGTGACCCATGGGTTTCTTGGCGTCTCCGTTGAGGAACTTGTCGGAGAGCGAGTCGACGAAGCCGATGCGCGTCTTGGCGTAGTACTCGGTGATGGGCTCGACCTTGTCGTGCGGCCACAGGATGCCCTGGAAGCAGCAGCCTCCGTGCCTGGCCACGGCGGGCGTGCGGAGCATGTGGGCCACGGTGAGGTGACCGAGGATCAGGTGCAGTTTAACGCAGGCGATCGTGCTGAGGACGCCTATGAGGAGGAGGACCCATCGGGTTTGGCGCGTCGTGCGGCGGTACCAGCGGGTACAGCGGATGGAGAGCCAGACGATGGCCATGGAGACGACGCCGAAGGCTGCGATTGCGGCGCCGGTGGTTTTGACTTCGGATGGGTCCCGAGAGAAGTCGTACTCGAGGTGGAACAGGCGGATGTTATACCCTAGGAGGAAAAAGAGAGAGAGAAAAAAAAAAGGAAGGTTAACAAGGACATTCCTGTGGGAATAAGAGGAGGGGGAAATCGCTTACATCCACCTTCGTCACCCCTGGACTGCTCCTCGACGTCTTTGATGCCCTGCCGAAGGCGATGGAACCACCCGTCGAGGAAAAGAATGTCGTCCTCCAGCATCAAAATATACGGCGCGCCGGTGGCATCGCATTGTTTCAGCAACAAAGTATAATCGCCCAAATGCTTCTCCCGATCCGGCTCGCCAGTCCTCTGCCTCGTCAACTCGAGTTCCTCGATATGTTTGAGCCTCTCCTCAGTCACCACGTCCATGGTCTGGTACGTCATAACCTGATCGGACACCTTTTCAAGCCAGGGCTCGGTGTAGATGGGGTGGGTGGTGGCGGTTACGTGGCCGATCATGGGGGCGATGTACAGCTGGTTCCTCTCCTTCTGCGTCAACCCGGCCAACATGCTGCCGAGGGCGTGCCTCGCGTAAATGTCGCCCGACGGCCGCACGATGGTATTCATGCCGACGCAGATGTACGGCGGCACGTGGGTGGATTTCCGGCGGAACGGTTGCGCGTCGGTCGAGTTGTGCTTCTCAATGAACTCGGCGGCCTCGCGCTGGCGCACGTTGCTGTAGCTCTTCGCGTAGCCTCGGGCGGGCGAGAAGTAGAGGGAGGTCGGGTCGTTGAAGCTGACCTCCTTGGCGTATTGCTGCGCGAGGAGGAAGAAGGCGAAGGGGAGGAGGAGCAGGCCCCAGTGGTGCCATCGTAAGGTCTTGGGGACATTCGCGGCGGACTTGGTTAGGGTCGTGAGGCATTGGAGGGTCGTCGAGATGAGGCCGATTAGGCCCTTTCCGGCGAGGGAGACGAGAGAGGGCATCGCGGCTGTTGATCGATGTGATCTACGCCCTTGTTGGCAAAACCCCTTCTCTTTCTCTCCTCTCTCTTTTTTTTCTCTTTCTTTTTGGCCCTTGTTTCGATTGGCCGACTTTTTTTGGGCTCCTTTCCCCCCCCACGTTTTTTCTCTTTACGGATATCGCGACTAAGACGTCATAAATAGGAATGCATACTAATATATATTATGAAGAGGAAGAAGAAAAAGAAAAAGAAAAAGAAAAAGAAATGAAATGAACGAAGTTTGCCTCGTTCTTAATATCGCAATTTGATATCAGGAGAGGAAAGGGCTAGCAACAAGAATATTGCGCCGTCAGCTTTCGGGTGGCAACATCAGTCGCTTCCGTGCCACTGGTGCCACTGGCTAGTCCATCAATTGATTGATCCCTCCCCGACTATTAATACTTCGTACTTCGTATGGCGTTCCTTTTTAGCGTTTTCCAACTGCGCCTTGAACGGCCCAGGGTCCCCAGCCCACGGTTGACCACATGGCCAGTGCTGGGCGGGTGGTTTCCCCATCCAGCCTTCGATGGAATTTCATACTGTTTTGGCAGAAGAAATGAGACGAGTCGTATTTTTTTTTTGATAAGGGAAGTCACCCTCCCTACGATATTGAAGGCACGGAGCGTAACCAGGTAATTTAAAATACGGCCTGCTCACACTGATATCGTTTTGTGTGAGCAGAACTCCTGAAAGCTACAACAGAACTCCAGGAAAGCCTGTAGCTTTCAGGAGTTGATACGTTGAAATTGGGACGGCCGAAACGCCATTCCAATTTTATTCCCATTCCAGTTCCCATTCCAGTTCCTATTTTACAATGTTCAGGTGCTTTCTTTGAAAATACGAGGGGAGACCCCTTCAACCCCACCCCCTTGCCTGCGGCGGCCCCCCTTGCTTACGAAGTACAAGCAACCCTTACTGTCAACGCCCCCTACCCCACCTAAAAGTTACCTCTAAAATAGATTGATGAATAGTAGTTCAAAATTTACAGGGAATAAAAGCCAGTAATGCAGTCATACTTTTATTTTAAAATAACACATATTATATATGAAGTTTCGATATTTGTGTTCTGCTGTAAATACTGTAAAATGTAGTCAACTACATCACCATACAGCAGTGACAAACGCGCTTTTGCCGAGTCATTACCATATTCACATGATCTACAGCCAATCACAGGAATCAAAAATGTTTGCTGCCCAATCAGCGATCACTGCGAAACAAAGTGGTCCGTGCTATCTTTTTTTTTTTTCCTGATTTCTGTAAGATGGGGAGGTGTTTAGAAAATGGGAAAGGGTTGGGGTGAGTGGGGAACCGATTTGAACTTGCTTAAGCTGCGCTCTCCCTGCGTATTGTTCTTCGAAATCTACGAATTCTCAAACATTCCTTGGGAAAGCTGTTGGACGGTTCAGTGTTGTCGGGCAGGAAAGTGGGATTCCCGGGTCCGCGTTCTATGGCGGCCGGACATGAAAGGGGCACGTCTCCCTTTACTGTGTTATTGTGGGTGTAATCAATATTTAGTGTTTCGTGCCGCCTTGAAGGGGGAAAAGGATGACCACGTTAAGACGATCCCCGATCTACATGCAGCGGGAAGCCGATCGCCAAACTGGAGGTGCATCGTGGGCAGCCAAGTTCTAGAGGGGCCGTGGCCGAAACCTACTCCACTCAAGGCAACAAACACCAATTTGATGCTTATCTCGGGGCACTCAGGCTGGCCAAACATCGCATAGGCAGGTCGTAAAGACCAGAATTTTCAGGAAAGGGTCAGAGAAGATTCGAAAGAGGAGAAGGATATACAATTTCCAAGGCAGATATTATTCTAAATCCATTGATATGGTGAAAAATATAAGATCAACCCAGCCCAGTCCCATCATAAATATTTCGTTAAAAACCCCAAACAAAAGAAAAAAGGACAAAGAACAAAATATGTATAAAACAACGCCGTATATCCAATGCATCTCTATCAACAAACAAGTAGAGAAATAAAAAGGAACCATTGGGGCCCTCTCTTCAAAACATACACACACACACACCAGCCCTCCTTTTTCTCTCTTACCAGCCAGCTCCGGGCTGTTTATGATTTCGGCTCCCCCTAAAATAATCATACTGCATGGGGTCGCTCGACGCAGGCTCCTCGCTCTGCGCAAGACCGCTGTAGCCCCTCGGCCCGCCCCCGAGAGCGCCCACCGTCGGTCCCGCCGCGAACGGGTACGGCGAGACGCGCGTATCCAGACTATTGTTCCTCGAGCCGGGCGAATCCGGTCGCGACATGGGCACGCCGGCCGCCGAATTCACGAGGCCCGTTAGGCTGTCGTTGGCCTGCGAGTAGAGCGGGCTCCTGGTTCGCGAGGGCGCGACGTCGCCGGAGAGAGGCTGCTGGAGGAACGCGGACTGCGGGTTTGTCGTCGACGTGTAAGGAGAGGAAGAAGACCCCGGGGGCGTGTATGCTCGGAATCCCCCACCGTTGTGGTTATGGTTATGGTGGTGGTGGTGGTTATTACCACCAGCACCGGGAGTTCCAGGGCGAGATCCAGGATCGCTGAACATGGAACCTGGAGTTCCGGGACGCCCCATGGAGTCGGTGGGCGTACCGAAAATATCGCCGGCGCCGTGCTCGTTAGCGAATTCGGGGCGGCTCTTGAAGTATTCAAAGTCGAGGTGGTTCTCGGAGACGAACTCGAATCCGGGAACGGCCGCCGATTTCCCGGGCTTGGCGTGATGCATGGGGTCGAGGGCGTAGGTGTCCGAATAGCCCGAGACGCTCATCAGGTCGCTCGACCCGGCCTCCCTTCCGTCCGACAAGCGTCCCTTGTACACGACGTGCAGCATGTTCTGCGCCTTCTGGTGTACCATGGGGGTGATGAGCGGCTTGTAAAGGGCGGGATGGCCGAACCTCGAGGCAAGCCTCTCGCTCCTAAGCCGCGACTCCTTACCCAAGTGGGCCTCGGATTGGGGCGAAATGTTGCGCGTCGAGTAGTATCGCATCTTGTCGTCAAACATTGATGCGCAGTAGAACTTGAAGACGAGTAGAAGGAACGGCAAGGGAATCACGGCAAAGGCCTGGGTGTGAGTGAACTCTCCACGCACCCAAGTGGTGAGGAAGAAGATGAGATCGGCCAGTAGCGTGCCGAAGATGAAGCGGTTGAACAAAACCCTCCAGAATTGGCCGCCGGATTCCGTCTTGGTGATAAAGACGTAGAGTAGCAAATATTTCCTCAGCACCGTGTCGATGGCAAAGTAGATCGCCGCCGCTGGCAAGACGAGAGGCTGGATGCCTGAGTATGAAAGAGCAACGGTGGCATAGAAGAGGAAGTAGTTGTAGTAACTAGCATAGTCGAAAGCAGGCGGCGCCGTAAGCTCGATCAACTCACGCGGGGTCGGGCTAGAAAAGTGGCGCATGAAGAAGCCGTAGATCAGAGGCCACAGCTGAGACAAGTCGATGGCCACACCGAGGTGACGCTGAAGCAACCAAGTAACCCAGAAGGGGCTGACTGAGCAGAGGGCCAGGAATAGGGCGATTTCGGGCTGTGACTTGATGATGGCTTGCCAGGCATCCACTCCGTGCTGGGTGTCGTCGACGATACCAGCGACGGTGGACCAAATGGCGCTGAAAAACGAAAAGACGATCAAGTTGTTGAAGACGAAGAAGAAGTACAGCTTGGCGAGCACATGGCGTTCGCGACCCGTCTTAGTCTGGTCGCCGGAAGCAATGGACAGGCGGCGGAAAACGATGGGGAGAACCAAGTAAAAGAGAGACATCAGAGCTGGAGGCCCAATACCCTGGACTATACCCCACCCAGTAGCATTTCGTGCCAGGTTGTCCCGGAAAGCGGGCCAAACACGACCCAAGTTACCAAGGTTGACCAAAAAGATGGCAATCATGGCGTTGGGCGCGATCCAGAGGAAGGTGAGCAGCAGAACCCAAAGGTTGTTCATCATGCGCTTCCAGCTTCGGACCTGGGGAGTAAGCGTTATGTTATCCCAGATAATATCGTTAGGTCGCGGAGCCAACCGAACAGTCACGCCATAGGGCTTCTTCTTGCGGAAGGCGTAGGCGATGCTGTGAGCTTCAGCAATATCCGAGTAGCTGGCAAATCCATACGACATGGTGCTCCGCCTATCCACACTAGCCCTGACATCGGTGATATGCAACTCGAGGTCCCGAATGCGTTTCGTCAAGTATTCGATGGCGTCGATCTTCTGTCCAGAGGGGTAAGTGCTGTAGGAAGGATCCTTCTTGGAGGGGTAGCACAGAGGTCGGGCCGCGGGAAGCTGTTGAGGATTCTTCATGTATTTTGCGAGGACCTTTTCCAGCTTGCGGACCGTCCGCTCGTGTTCAGCAATAAGCTCGGGGAGATCCTTGACGTTGCGAGAGACTGCCGTGCGAGCGAATGACGAGTTGGGCACTACTTCGTCGATAATCCGCGCGATACCTTCATCTGAGCAACGGTCCTTTGGGAGGTCGGTGAGCTGCATCGTAGCTTTGGTTAGCAAACCCAATACGGAAATGAAGACGACAAGAAAGAAAGGAAAAGAAAAGCAAGTCCGAAAATCGTAGATACTAACCATGAGAGTCCTAGCATGGAGGCTGTTCTGGTACTCCTCGCTATCGAAGTACTTGCGCCTAAGTCCAAGGACCTTATTATAGTTCCACCAAAGGAAGCCGCAGACCGTCAAATTAGAGAAGTACGCAAAGACAACTTGGGCCCATTGCGAGGGACCAGCTCTCACGTTGGCAGGCGTGATCAAGGATAACCACGACTGGTGTACGGCATTTTTATCGGTAAACGAAACATGAATGGGAATGAGGACAGTGCAGCCAATGACGGACAGGATCACGAATATGTTCCTGCACATCCGTGTAAAGCGAAGGAATACCGTTGCGTCTAGGCCGACGTAGCCCACCATGTCCGCCTCGTTTGTCTTCCATAGCGGCGTTATCCACGACCACACTTTCTTGCCGATGGGAGGGGGTGCGTGCTTTTCGTCGGCATGCTTGAGACGCGGGGCATAGACGGTCTCGTTGTAAGGGCGGAGGAGCGAGAATAACACCGCAATCGCAGCGGTGAACCCTAACGAGGTACCAAGCGCAACCCAGATGGAAGTTGATTGGAGCTACAAGGACACGAGTTAGGAACGAATTAAGGTTCGCCGGATTTCAGGGACATGAACTTTGAGAGCATGCGTACCTGTCCTGCGAATGGGTCCTGGAGCAGCTTTAGAAGCTCCTGTCCGGGGTCCTCGTCCCTCCGGATTAAAAGGTTATAAATGGATTCCATCTTTTTTTGTCCTTTTCTTATCGCTTCCCCGGAGGGGGAAAGCAGGAGCGGTTGTACTCGGTGTCTCAACGATACGTTTAGTCGGGACTGTGAACGAACTCTAGATGCTAGACGCTAGCAGTTGGTAAGGATATAAGAGCGGCACAAATGATGGTGAAATCGAAATCTGATCTGTATAAATTCCTATCAGAGCATCGCCGATCGTGGTTTCGAGGTCCGTTTGGCTCGGTGGAATACGCGGTTCGGTTGTTACTCGTCGATGTCTTGTCGTTATGATAGGGTCACGAGAGGATAAACGGTGCCAGTATGGAGGGGGATCAAAAAGGGGATCGAGAGCCCGAGACGACCGGCTCCGAGTAGGAAAGAGGTCGATGATAATTCGTTCCCGATATAACACTCTCGAGGAATAAACGAATGGCGCTCTCGTCAAGGAAGAGCATAAAATGACGAGAGAGAAAAAAGAAATAAAGGAGTCTCAACACTGGACAAGGATGGAAGTCAACATCCACATGGAAAAATCAAATTTCTAGAGAATAGCGCAACGAAGCAGAGTATAAGGCTGTGCAGGGTGGCTTGCCAGGGGCAGATCTGTGTAATATAGTACGGTGACCCCTGCTAGGGCCCTCTGTGTGGACCATAGGACGATAACGGGAGCGGTAAGACTGCCAGAAGAAGGTGGTGGGACTTTGACGATGGGGGGCAACTGTGGGTGGGAACTTCTAAGAACATGCAGCCATTTGACCATGAGGAGTCCTTGTGGGGACAACAAAAGGTATCAGAACATTGAAACGTCACTGTTGAGTACGAAGTACTTTACGAAGTACGAAGTAAGAAGTACACTTGCTGTATAATCCCAACGTATTGGAATACAAAGACAGAGTGGTCATTCATTGTCAATGATGAGTTGGAATCGGCCGAATCAAGATACGAAACAAAGTGTTACGAAGGACACAAAACGCGGGGATTTGCTCGACCCCATCTGACCGGATAGGGATCTTCGAAAGAAGAGGGACAAAGGATGCCGGTTCCGAGCTGAAAACACCAATGCCATCTCCAGCTATTGCAGTGTAGTGTAGGCTCAAGAGGCATTTTACGATCTTTGGTCTCAGGGTCCATCCACCTTCCGTCCCTTTCAACCCTTTCAACTTGCATCCCGTGAGAAATATACGAAGATTAATGAGAGGCAGCATAGATTACCAAGACACACCATGACCACCCTCGGCTCTTCCGATACAAGATGCAGATAAGAAGAATCAATCAGAATGTTGTGTGAGGAAGTAAACAGACTGAGTAGGCAAGTCCAACACTGATGCGCCCTCCCGTCTGTCCATCGCAGAATGTCTTTCCAAAAGCACCCACTGAGAGACACAAGGGATTCATTCATCAATGTCGACTTCACTGAGGCCACAGACGGGATTCTCAACGATTTTTTTTTCTTTTCCTCTCTTGTGGTGATTACAAGTACACCCGCCGGTACCTGGAGTCCTCCCGGAAAGCAGATCCGCAGAAAATTACTTTAGAATGACGGCTTAAGCGAGGGGGTTGAAGGGACTTTCATGCCTTAGAATACGGAGACTTTGCTCGGGTTCTTGATGGGCCCGAAGAGGGCTGTGCTATTTTAAGAGTGGCTAGCTGGGAATCGGTCGAAGTAGTACTGAATACGTCTCTGCTTCTCCATGTATCCCTCCCAAAGAATAGTTAGGTGGTCTCCATCGAATGGTGAGACGGACGGTCGGGTTAGTAGCTTTGAACTTATGGATCCAGTTGTTGTCGTGTCGCTCGTAGTGTACACTACACTACTTATGCCTATTCCCACGCAAGGTACCCCATGTTCGGGAACAACGGCGCCCCTCGCAGGCTGGCAGTCCTAGTACGAGGTAGCATGGCGACTGCGTGTACACGAAAAGGGGTTGCACTGCTAGTGGCTAGTGCTACCAGCGAAGAGGAATTTTTAAAGGGGGGTTGGCACAGGTGGGCCGTTGGCCTCCTGATTTGGGTCGAGGTGCCATTTGTTCCGAACGTGGAGCAATACGAACTTTTTTATTTGATTTTTACTTTTATTTTTGGGACTGCCACGACGGCCGACGAAGGACTTAGTCTATTTATTTGGAAACTCACGGGACAGGATTCGATGGTGGAAAATTAGGCCAGGAGTCAGCTTCAAGCAAGGAAGTCTGGGGTTCAACCACGCGACGTTCTATTGGACAGGTATCAATTTTAATCGTACGAAGTATGGATCTATGCTGGCTCAGACAGTTGATATTATGGCTCATGTTCTCTTCAGATGCTCAATGGGGATTCTCCCAGTATTCATACCACACCCTCGTACTTCTTCATGGAGAAACCGAGGAAAAGACAGTTACTCACCCCGTTCTTCACAGTAAAGCTAGTTCCAGTCAAGTATCTATTATTATGAGCAACGAACATTGAAGACTGCGAGTCCTAGATGACCCAGTTTTTAACAAGGTCAAACACTAGTGCCCCCCAGTGAGATCCCCAGCGTCCATTCACAGGCTCCGACATCGAGTGTTTAAAACGCTAGGCAAGCCCAACATCCACATTGCGTATCAATCAACGATTCGATTCTCTTCTTTGCATCAGAACCCATTGGATCGCCAGCGAGCCAGATCAGTCGCCACGCGTCTCCTGATGTCCGATCGATCCATGGGAAGCGCTTGGCTCGAAATATCTTTCTGATCCCCCTCGCATAGAACATCCTGAGCACCCATGCTCTCTCGAGGTCGATCATCCATCTTCGCAAAATGTATTTCGTAGTCAGGCATGGTCAAGTTGAGTCCGAGCAAGTTAATACCATTACCGCCACAAGCGAATGCTAGGGATTGATAGATACAGAAACGACCAACCGAAGCATCAATGCTTTCAAATAGTCATTCAGCCTCCAGTGCCGCCTAGCGAACGGCGAAAACATTTAATGCTTAATATCCACCCGTATCCGTATCCGTATCCCTCTCCTCAATACACATTGGTGGTTTCCAATGTTCAATGTTGGCAACCATTTTCCCCCCCACTGCTGACAGCAATTAAGCTACCATCTCCTCACAAGGATACCCTCCCAGCCCTGTCCGCAAACCGTTAAAGACTTGGCATCCACGTCGTGTAAGCTCAGCCTCCATTCTATCAAAAATCCGACTGGAATTACTCGCATGGCACCCTCTGCCTCTCTGCCCGTCGTCGGGCATTCATGCCAGGGCCTCTGCAGGTACCGAGAACTTGTGGCGCGAGGGTGATTTTTATGGCATTCCAAATCCTTCCAACAACGGCAACATTCCTCGTGCTCTCTCCTTTTCAGTCTTCGTCAAAATGCAAATGCAAACCACGGCATTTCGGTTCTTTTCACCAAACTACGCCGGCACATTAGTTGGCATCAATGATCAATGTGAGCAAAACAGATACTCTTGTGGCATCCATCACCATCCTAGGCACGAATTAATAGACCATCCCTTTTCCTTCGTGCTGCAAGTTTCCAACTGTCGTCTTTACCAGCACTCTGTCAGCCTGCCAAGCTCTTATCCACCCTGCGAAGTCCTAGAACCAACCGCAGCAGCCAGCCAAACGCAACAACCCGAGCCCCAGCAACAGTGCAACCACGGGCCCAGCAAAAAAAAAGAAGAAGTTGAAAAAGAAGAGGGGAAAATATAAACGACAAGAGTGAGATTCGAACTCACGCCCCCGAAGGGATTGGCTCACTACTGGTAGCAGGCCAACGCTTTAACCGCTCAGCCATCTTGCCTGGCTTCATGTGGCTGACTGGCTCCCAACATCAGAATAAATATCTGCCACATCCAGAGCCAATGACTGAACCGACTAAAACCATTTTTTTGGACTTTGGATCAATCCCACCCTGGGACCATGAGAACTAGGAAGTAGACGGCCATGTGCCAGAAGATGTGCTGTGAAAAACGAATGCTGATTGAAACTATATACCTCAAAGTGGACGCCGAGACCCCCTAAGAATGAATGGTGTACTGGAAAAGAACGGAAAAAGACAAGTCGAAAAACACCAGAGAAAAACAATTGCGAACCAACCCCAATCACTACCTTGCTAGACCTTCCGTTTTTGATCGTAAACTGCCAACCTAAAGAAAAAGAAAAAAGTCGCTGCTAGGGATGTGCGCTTGAGTTCCATCGCTCAAAGCCATATATATGATGGCGATATACTTCAAAGCGTTACAAAGCAGAGGGGGAAGTTCAGGCATCTGCCAGGCCTTGACTCCGGGTCCTCCTCGCAGTCCGGCCGACAGGAGCTGCAAACTTCTCTTTCTTTCCCTTAGACGTCTTCCTCTTTGCGGCTCCGCCATTAGTCGTCGGGGCATCGTCAGAGGTCTTCGCCTTCTTGCTAGCAGGTTCACTGGCCTCGCCTCCGTTGGTGGCCTCGGCATCCTCCGCCTGTCGCTTCTCCCCAGCCTTTGGCTCTGGAACCTCGGCTTCAGGAATCGGACCTTTCTCCGTTTCGCTAACGGCGGCAGCTTCACCGTTACCAGTCACCGACTTGGCCTCGGTGGACTCGGTAGCTTCTTCGGCAGCTGGGGCAGGCGCGGGCGTCTCTTCGACCTTCTTGGCTGTATCACCACCGGTGGTGGGAGCTTCAGGTTCGGTTGGCGACTCGCCCTTCTCGCCAACTTCGGCTTCCTTGGTGTCGATCGCTTTCTCGGCGGGTTGTGTCGCTTCACCGTTTACAGCAGCCTCTGCCTTTTCTGCGGCTACCTCTTCAACCTTCTCTTCGGCCTTCTCAGGTTCGGCCGGCGCATCCTTGGGTTCGGCATGGGCATCGTTATCGGCCTTGGTGTCGGCGAGCGCAGCGCCCTTCTTTTCCCCAGTGTCGGGACCAGAAGTGGAGGCCGTATCAACTGTCTGCTGGCCCTCAGCAGGCTTCTCTTCGGTAGTTGACTCCACAACTTTTTCAGGCTCCTGCGAAGCAGGAACAGCAGACTCTTGAACTGTCGCAAAGTGGTAATTAGCTATCTGCGCATCGTGAACCAATCCCGCACAGTACAATGGGGGTCATCACCCAGCAACCAGTCCCCACGAATGACGACAAACAGTTGCTCAATGATCATTCATAAGCCATCAATTAGACATGGGCAAGCCCAATCTATGAAAAGACAACTTCAAAGCAATTAACAAGGGGGATGTAGGTACCTTTCTGGTCGGACATTTTTGAATGACGCAAACACAGATCGGATTGGCGCCGCACTGTGCCAGGTCCAAGGTTAGTCGACACCCTCTGGCAGATGAAGGAGGGTTGGGAGGGAACATACAACTCTAGACCTTAAAATAGTAAAGGATTCTCAAAAATTATGATGTTTTTGGTGGATATCGGATGCTCTTTGGATGGATTATGGTGAGTAAGATGGTTGGGGAAGAAGAAGAAAATGGGGGGAGAGGTGAGTTTGAAGTTGGATGGGGGAAAACAAAGAACAATGCGTCGTCGTTCTTCGAGACAGCTCGGGCGGTGACACAAAAAGCAAAGCCGGAAGAGGACCTTACATAGGCTGTGGTCGAGGGAAGGAGCGGGATAAGAGAGACAACACACTTACAAAGGGAACGGGCTGGGGGGGGAACAGTGGAGGAAAGCGGCCCGGGAAAAAGAACTTTGGGGGGGAGGAGCCAGCAAGATTGATGTTCCAGTTGTTAAGGGCTTTGATGCTAGAGCAAGCTTTTGGGGGGCAGGTCCATCCTACCTTTTGCCCCCGCATCTAAGAATCCTCGTCCAATACTCAGGTGATGGTGTAGCTTCTTAAGATTTCCTGCCCTCGGTGACACATTTTACACCTATATCTGTGAGGCCGACGATGTACCCCTGCTGCCCACGCAAGGTGGGGAGCGACACAAACTAAGGTACCTCGAATGTCCTGCATTTGGATCTTGCATGCATGGTCGGTAAGTGTCCAGTAATCCGGACTGGACAGGCTCTCGCCAATAGCAGGTGCTACACTACACAAGGGCGCGCCATGGACTGCCCACCATTGCCAAGGTCCTACAACATTGGGTTGGTTCTCGGATTGGCGCCTCGAGGCGTCGGCACTGAGTCCGCAAAAATAAGCTGGACACACCCACCTTCAGGAACAAATTACAAATTCGGAGCTCAAGCTCTGATAATAATACCCCATATCTTGGCTGAGGTGGGGCGCTGTATTACAGTGCTAGCAACCGTGTCTATTAACCAAATACTGTCCGTCCGCGTTTCGACTCCAGGAGCAAAGCATCCTCCCAGCTCAGGATACAGGGACTGGACATCTCCGAGGCGTTTTCCTCTCAGAGCCCCGATTTTCAATTACCTCAAGTTCGTTCTCTCAGAACCATCTTTAGTGGCATGTTCGCTATGGACTCATGACGTCCGAGGGAGTTAGAACCGGAGGAGAACTCGGGCCGAACTGGGAAGCCAATTATTACGTAGTTGGCTGGGTCGTCGTCCAATGCTCAAGTCACGTGTCATCACAGGTGACACTTGGATGAGCTGGCCTTATGTAATTTTGCCAAGCGTCATCTTTGAGCAATGAATGGCAAGCTGGTCCACATTATGGGCTGTGAGGTGAGAGTCAAGCGTGCTTAATTTCAGGAGTCGCGAACGAAGCCAGCTCTTCATATTCGACCACGTCAACCAGCACATCCAACTTTCTCACACTCCTTCAGTCCAGACTTACATTTTCTTCCGCCTTTTCTTCACTTAAATATTTTAATTCCTCCTTCAATCTCCACATTTTCGTCGCCATGGCCAAAAATAACAAATATTCCGTCATCCTCCCGACCTACAATGAACGCCGCAATCTCCCCATCGTAGCGTGGCTCCTGAACAGGACATTTACCGAAAAGTATTGCGCCCACCGTTTTCCTTTTCCTACTTCATATCCGCCCGTCCAATAACCTGACCGTACCTCTGCTTTGTAGCAACCTCGATTGGGAGTTGGTCATCGTCGACGATGGCTCCCCCGACGGCACCCAAGAAGTAGCGAAGCAGCTCGTCAAGGCCTACAGCCCCCACGTTGTCCTCAAGACCCGGTCAGGCAAGCTCGGTCTCGGCACTGCCTACGTCCACGGCCTCCAGTTCGTCACCGGTAACTTCGTCATCATCATGGACGCCGATTTCAGCCACCACCCCAAGTTTATCCCTCAGATGATTGCGCGCCAAAAGGAGGCCGACTACGACATTGTCACCGGAACCCGATACGCGGGTAATGGCGGCGTGTACGGATGGGATCTCAAGCGAAAGTTCGTAAGCAGGGGTGCCAATCTCTTCGCTGATACCGTTCTCCGCCCCGGCGTCAGCGACCTCACGGGCAGCTTCCGACTTTACAAGAAGAGCGTGCTCGAGAAGGTTATTTCGAGCACGGAGAGCAAGGGCTATAGTTTCCAGATGGAGATGATGGTGCGGGCCAAGGCGATGGGCTGCACTGTTGCCGAGGTCCCCATCAGCTTCGTTGACCGTGTTTATGGAGAGTCGAAGCTTGGAGGGGACGAGATTGTCGAGTACTTGAAGGGTGTTCTCAATCTGTGGTTGAAGGTATAATTTGGGTTCTTTTATTTTTCGTGTTCAATATTAGACTATTGGCGATACCTGGGGTGGTTTGATATAGGCGTTACAAAGAGTGACGAAGGAATCTTTCGTTGGCAGGTAATAATTCCATCAAGGGTGACGATTGTACAATACATCTCGGTTCCTCTCAAACACCACACTCCTCAATACAAGCGTTCTTTGTATTTGTAGCCTCGCTTCCAGGGATCAACGACGACAGGCAGATGGATCCTGAAGGTCTTAGAGCCTACTTTGTAAGATCATTTCCAGTTGTTCATAACAATCCACGCAATCAGAAACATCGATATCCTAGTTCAAATCATGATTCACATGTCAGGGTGGTCATGTCGATCTTGCGGATCAATTCTTAGGTAAGCCAGAGCTGTTGCTCTTTGTTTGCTATCATGGGCCCATATTTAGAACGGAGCTGCGCTTCGCCTTCAGACACTGGAACCTGATTCCACCAAACCGCCACAAATATGCCAGGAAGAGGGGGCAGGACTTCGTCGAACCCTTGGGGTCGCCTCAAGGCGCCCGACCAAGATCCATTGGAGAGCATGGGCCTACCATCCAAAGGCGACACCAGGTTTGCAACAAACCCCCCACCTTCATTCCCTCCTTCTCAACAACACAATCAAAGCTAACTCATCCCGACCCCCTGTGAAGGTTACTCGACTTCAAGACCCAAGAGCGGTATTACACAAAGATCGTTGAAAGATATATGTCGTTTTGTTCCGACTCAGGACAGAGAGATGAGCTCCTTCGGCGCTTCGCGTCCTTGAATCTCGATGATGCCCCTCCTAGTGGGGCTACGGCTACTGCGGGGCGAAACCCAGCACCGACAACGTCCAACACCAAAGCCCTCTCCGACGTGATGATGGCACTCCGAAAGCTCAGAGAAGGAATCGTAGCATCCAACCGCGCCGACGACTTTGCCGTGCAGTCATACCTCTTCTGCATCCGTCTCTCCGTCCTCGTGAAGCATCCGGAATCATACCATCCCGCCATCCTTCACCTCCTTCGCAATATCCACCCTATGCACAGTCTCACGAGCCTCGAGTTCCAGGAGGTGGTTAGCTACCTCGTCCTAGACGCCGCCTGCCGCAGGGGCGACCTTGCAGAGGCGTTCAATCTCTGGAAGCAGCACGGTTTACGGGACAGCAAGGTGTATGCGTTGCTTAAAGCTCTAACCCACGACAACTATGTCGCGTTCGGCAGGATCAAGGGCGCGGTCGATGCGCATAAGGCGAGTTTGATGGAGCTTGCTGAGCGGGATTTGAGGGTGCATACGCTGAAGTGCTTTGGTAGGAGCTATCTCTCGGTGGACAGGGCGTTTTTGGAGAGGGCGACGGCGGCCGGGTGGGAGAGGCTTACGAAGGAGGATGGAGTTGGATGGCATCTGGATGGGGATAAAGTGATTATTCGGAAGATTAAGGCGCGTTGAAAAGGTTTCGTGAGTATTGATACCCCTTTGTAATTTTGTCCATCGGCAAATGGTTTTTTCAGCTTGGATTTTGGCGTAGAGGGAAGTGATCTTCCCAGTGGTTTGGAGTATTGAGTGAGAGCATACGATTAAACTAGTAGACCTATCTCCAATACTCGTAACTAATGATTCACTCACTCGTGAAAGATTCAAATCTACCCGAGCCGTTTCCGCTCCTCTCCCTAGCGTTGGTGTCTCTATCCGTCCCACACGAGCACTCTACTCATTACCTTCCTGAAGCTGTCGCCTTGCAACGGTGACCATGGGCAGTGCGCCAGGCATGGCCGCAGAAAGAGGAGTCGCGCGTCTCCGCTGCCGCATCCAGTAGTTGTCGCCTAGCAGGATATACGCGACATACTTGCTCCCTCAGGAAGCTCGCTCACTATTACAAGCGCGGAACGGGGGGAGGGTAATGGGTCCTGCTTGGTCAAGGTTAGCAGCACCGGCACGGCGGACGTTCCTTTAGGTCCGGAGAACCATCCATTTTTAGCCGGCAACCTATCTTGCTCGGAGGGTAACGGCGTCGACAACTCCAAACCCAGTCGATCTGATTGATATGAGTCGTAGAGAGGAAACAGAAAGAGTCGTCATCGAACACGAAGAACCATATAACGGCAAAGCATGGCATCTTTGGCTGGAGGACGCCTTCATGCCAACCTCGCATGTTTACGTCCAGGATTAAGAAAGTATTTCAATGAGTGGATAAGGGTGAAAAGGAAGTCAAAGTCCCATAGCTTGAAGGTAGAGTATAGATGGCGCAGGAGCCGTTCTGGTGAAGGAGGAGGTTGAGACGGTTTGTGTTGGCTGTTTTCGCTGAAGCTTCGCATTCTTAGTAGATGGTGCTGGACACAGATATCTCATTCCTAATAGAGGAACGAGTATCCTGCTGCATACTAATGAAACCATGACGAGCGATGAAACAAACGCATGATACTCTTCCATAGTAGCGCAAGGCATATACGGCAACGACGCAGGCAGGGATCCCAGCTGTTCTTAGAGGCTGGATAGTCTCACGGCCCTCATCCACACCTTGGTTCTGGCAGATTCTGTGGGAGGGCTTAGGTCGACGGCTGATGTTAACTGGTCTGCTACCATTGAATCTCTGGAGAAGTGGAAATTTAGGCAGCCATGCTGCCCAGCACTTTCTGGGCTGTGATGCTTCTCTTCGCGAGAGTCCTGGGGAGAAGTTTGGGGATGAGACAGGGCCTTCTAGCTGCAAAGGCCTTTTTGCCACCGTTGTTTCAACACACTTGGTCTGATTACCCCCAACAATATAGAATTGGCGTTTCTGGAAATTCCGTGAAAGGGATGTGTCTTGTCTGTAATTCGGTATTCGAGAGAGTTCGAGCTGCTCAACCAGGCACCCTTCCTCCCCTGAGTACTATAAAACCCATCAGAGAGAGAGAGAGCTGCACCACTTCCTCCTCCAAGTCACCCTCAAGTGTTCTTACCCAACTCGATTCAGCTCGGACCACTGCGCACCTTGAACGAGATGCCAACAACATCACGATATCCAACTTCGAATGGCGGCGTGCCCCATCTCCTCCATCTGCCAATCCAGGTGTGGGATATGGTTGTTGCGCACATGGGTCTGACCGACAAAATCTTGCTGTCTCTGACCTGCAAAGCCGCGTATGAGGCTTTACGCGAGGACCGGATGTTTGTCAAAAGGCTTACCGGGGACGCAAAGCGGAAGTATGTCAAGAAAATGAAACGGGTATTGACTGCATATGTGATCTGCCACAACTGCTCTCAGAAGCATCTCGTCGCGCCACGGCTCGTGCCCTATAGCTTGAACTGGTCAGATTTCGGAATTATTCTCGCCATGTGCCCATATAATACCGTTTCCTTTCGAATCGGACCCCCCCTACAACACCGCCACCTGCTACCTAGATTCAAGCATGAACATTTTGGGATTCCCGAGCTCAGATATCTACGTTATCGAGACGACATTTTGAAGATCATTGAGCGGAAGTTAACGCCTGAGGATCTCACTGCCTTTACGAAATGGCGTTGTTGGGGATCTGTCTCTTTCGACGACTCTTTCGACGACGATATCCCTAACCCATCCAACGGAAGAGGTTATGACAGAAGCAGAGGTTACGGAGGCGGCAACAGAAGAGATGCCTTTGACGATTCATTGCGGCCCCGACACCACGTATTGTGGGAGGAATTCATGGAATTGTGGCGGTCTAGGCAATGAAATGTATCTCGACCACCAGCTGCCTGGGGCAAAGGTCGACATCTGCACTTAGGTCTGTGGGGGATAGGTCTGAGCTCATACCCGTGGAGTTTCTTCTTCTCCTCTGCCTTTATTTTTTTTCCCTGTCATAGATCAATAACAGCTCACTGTCTTTGTATTGGTGCGGAGGCCAGAGCTCTCGCACTTGTTTCGTCCCATTGTCCCCAGGGGCCGGTTTCAGGGACAGGGGAAAAAAACACCATTGATTGATGAAGCGATCCCGCGTTATTTCTTTTCAACATATGCTGGCGAGCTTGGGTTTCCACGCAAACCTTGATGTAAGCTGGAGGCAGTCCGAAAGGGAGATGGCGCTTGTATCTCGTATTTTCTCAATTGATTGGCCGACAGAGTAGAACAGATCAATAGCAGATGATGACGGGCCTGCAGGAACAATGCCTCGTGGAAGAAATCCAGTCTACAAGTAAACTAGATATTGGCGGATCCCGGATTGCTCCTTCCAAAATTCCTCTTCTCTCGATTTGATTTTCACCTTCCCCGAGTCATCAATCCTGGGACACGTGATGGAGTTGATATGGGCAGTTGCAACCGGTGACTACGGCGTCCATCCGATTCGTGACTAGAAACGAAGTTCGACTCAACTGGAGCGCCGTAGTGCCTGCCTCACAATGGATGACTTGAGTATGCATGTGGCTGCCCCCCGCTTTGCTGAACCACTCAATCCATCTCAGCGTTTCCTGCATGCATCCATTAGCCCACAACGCACACTGATTGGAGTGACGATGTGACGAGTCTGACGAGTCCCCGACTGCTATTCCCTCTTCAGCTGGCAAACGAAACAGAAAGAGATTTTGATTCTGCCGCAAGATGAAGACGAAGGCGATTTAACTCAAACCAACAACGCCTCCCGCCATCCAAGACTTGTGCTTACAACAACTTCCATCACAGGTTGGAGCAAGGCGGCCTACTTTCGCGACCCTGTTGTTTTATTTTATTTTCCCCTCCCCCTCCCACAGACAAACAAACTCTGGACTGTCAGAAACAGACTGCGATCTCGAGCGCGACTTACCGCAAGTCCTCCACCACACTCGGCGATAGCGATACGTGATTAGATACTTCACCACGCGGACTTTCAGGCCGATTGGGTTTCTAACTTCACCGGGGTCCTTTCCCAACATCGTCCGAGGCCTTCTGGGCAGCCCTGGTTTATCGACAGTCCTGACCGCTAGTTGTCCGCTTCCCGCCAATTTTGACAAGGACTGACCACCTGTTTGCCCCGCTGAGGGGGCCGGATTCTTGAACCACACGCCTGGCAAGTGGTGATTCTCTCCTCAGCACTGCTCCTTCCCAGGTACATATCGCGTCGCAAGCTTTTGGCCGACCTTTTACCTGTGCTCTCCTACTTTCTCCCTAGCAGCCATCGCGGCCTCTCTTTTTGTCAACTCCGTCGTTACTGCGTCCCGCAAACCGTTTCCGAGATCCATCACCCTCCCCACGCCCTACCCGCGCGAGCTGTCTACAGTGCTGCACTCCTGTCAACTCTTGGCCTAAATGGAACGTCGCTCCGTTGTTTTTCCAAGAGTCGATACAGTACACAGATGCCGCCATGGAAGCAGGTAGACATGTACGAGCGGGAGGCACCAACGGTGCTACCCGCGCTGGTGAACCAGCGCCCTCCGATGGGTCGCAATTGGTTAAATTCCGTTCCGAGAAGGTGGACGTTAACATCGAAGACCTTGACGACACACTTCCGACAATGACCGCGAGACTGCGATTGGGTGCCCGGATTTCCAAGGTGGAGAAAGCCCTGCGCCAGTATCTGGCGGATGATATCGAAGTGACCGATACCATCCTACTGTACAGAGATGGAGAGCCCCTCTGTGATGATGACCTGTCGCTGCCACCCACCCTGATACAATTCCGAGTTTATCCCTCCTACGAAACGCCAGGAGACCTGACTCCACGCTTGGCCTTTGACTCGCCCAACAAAAAGTGCGCCATGATGTTCGAGAAGATGAGGGTTTCTCTGCTCGACGAAATCTCAACCGGCATGACCGTAGATGGTCTGAGGAATAAGATTTCCAACAAGCTCGGCCTTCCTGATCCGAATGTTGTTGTCATTTCAGCAAGTGGAGGCATGCGACCGGGCCCACTGGAAGGCGGACACTGGGAAATCCGTCGCGTTAAAAAATGGCTCTGCCGCGATATCACAATTGAGATTGCCCCCGAACGCCGCTACGTGATTCTGCGCGGCTGTGCCAAGGAATATCTCTATCATCCATCATCGTCAAGCCTCAACAAGGAGGGGACATCCGTGGGCAAGGTCAAACAATGGTTGAAGGATAGTCTTCTTACAGGTGTCCATGTCAAATGTTCCAGTACAGTCGACATTGACATTGATGAAATTTCCATAATGGACTGGTACCTTCCGCTCGAGGAGAACTCTTCTCTTGTGCCATGGGCCTCGACCATAGACTTTAGCGTTCCTGCTAGTGTGGCCGAGACTTTCGCCGAGGAACAGAGCTGGCTGGCGCCCATCATTTACAAGTGTGCCATTTGTATGGAACAGAAGCGCGATGACGAAATGGCCGACCAGGTTACAAAGTTATGCACCCATAAGCCGAGGGTCTGCATCAAGTGTCTCGAACACTGGATCCCATCCTGCCTCCAGATGAATGGCTGGGAAAGGGTCAACTGCCCTACATGTGCTGAACCCATGGAGTTTTCCGACATCAAAGCCCATGCTGGGAAGGAAATTTTCGAAAGGTATCATCCATCATTCATCTTCGAATTCTGATCCTAGAGATTTTGTCTAACTTTTTTTTTAACCCGGTGTGATAGGTATGACATGCTTATTACCAAGAAGGTGCTCAGCAACATTCCAAACTTCCACTGGTGTCTTGCCAAGGGTTGCGAATCTGGCCAAGTCCATGCTCCGAGCGGAAAAGCGGACAACTCATCTTGCCCTAAGACTCTCTTCGAGTGCCATAGCTGCAAAGGAAGGCAGTGCATCCTTCACGATGTGAAGTGGCACGAGGGGCTCACCTGCCGAGAATACGAAGAGAGGAATTCCTCGAAAGTCAAACAAGATAAGGCATCGGAAGCAACAGTCAAAGAAATCTCGAAGCAATGCCCACGTTGCAAACGCAATATTATCAAGTTCGTCGGCTGCAACCACATGACATGTAAGTTGGGACTCAAGCTTGCTAGCAAATACATGACGCTATATGAATCTAACACGACTCCATAGGCCATTGTGGACACCAGTGGTGCTATCACTGCCGCGAACCGTGGCAATTCGACAACGTCGGCATTCTCGCATGCGAGCACAAGCCAAACTGTCCCGAGCACCACACAAATCCCTTCTTCTTTGAAGAATTGGAGAATGACGAGCCTCCGGCCTTACCGCCTGCCGCCTTCCCACCCGTCATCCGTCCCCGAGTCGAACCCCCGCCCCTACCTGCGCCTCATCTCCCCGGACCTCATTTACATAATTTACTTATGGAGGAGTTCGAACCTGCACCATTTAGATCACCTGCGATGGACAGGCTCCTCGAAATGCGCGGCGAGGCGGCCTCACCAATGCGCAGGCCTCTGGCGCAGCCGCCGCCACCATCGGCCCCAATGCAATTGTCCCAATTAGCACGGACGCCGCCTGGGTCTGCCATGGCCGCAATCGAAAATTGGTTCGAGGGCGATGACGTGTACGTTCCGACCCCAATGCCGTCGTCTAGGTTGCGCGTCCGAGAGCAACCGGCGATTGAGCAAAGATCTAGAGGATTCCGGGTCCCGCAAGTTACGGAGCGAGCGCCACGGCCAACGCGAAATCAGCATGCGGTTGAACACCGGATTAGAGGCATGGTTGAGTTCAATTTGCCGGAACAGCGACAGGAAATGAGCCTGACTAGGGAGAGGCATGTGCATTTGCCAGATCAGGCTCCCCGGCGCCCGCAAGTTTGGACGCCGCGTTTCGTGCCTCCGAGAACGACGAATCGGCCGTGGATGTAGTGATGTGGGTCATGGCCGGAGCCGCTAACGCCCTCCCCTTGATTAGTATGGAGGTGAAGGTGTTCTAGGCTCCTCCAGCTTCGGCTCCCCTTGACTCCCCGATATCGAGCTCGCCCTCGATTCTATTTGCGTGTTTTACTCCTTTTTATTCCCCTTCTTCTCTGATGATTTCATGTAATGTTGGTTGGGGGAATTTGTCATGTTTGTCTCCTAGGATTTTTCGGGTTCTGGTCGAGAAAAAGGTAAAGAAAGAGGCATAGGGTCTACGGAATATGGCATGTATTATTATGAACTTGATGACTTGCATCTCTTTCACTACTTCGGTATCGTAGTGGTAGTCGAATTGAAAGAAATGAGAAAAAGAAAGTCCACTTGTGTGTCCAAATGTAATTTATAACATGCATGATGACTTGGTAGTGAAGTGAGGCAAGCTGGGAGTAAAGGAGAGTAAGACGAAGTCTTCGTCTTGGACGCCTAGCTCTACCTCACTTAGCTACTCTCAGCAGCGAGCGAATGAATAGTGTTAGGAGGCGGGAGTCAATAATAGCTCGGACTCTCTGGAATACGATATTAGAGAACGATACTCATTTCTCTCATAAAATCTCTAGTATTCCGAGATCTACGAAGTAAAGACTGGGGGTTAGAGAGGCGAGCCGTGGTGTCGACGAGAAAGCCTCCGTCTTCCCACAACTTGCAATAAATCCTGGTAACTGGGTTGCCAATCCCGTGATCGAAAATGAAGGAAGGTGCGGACTTTCCTCGGTTCAAAGGTTCCGCAATCCACCTGCCAACCAATAAAAACAACGCTACCTCGGTCAACATTCCGCAAACAACAATGGAAATGACAAGGTACACACAGACCTAGGCAAGGCCTGGCATGTGGGTATGATCCAAGTCCGTCCCAGCCACCAAGAACAAAGGCCAAGGGGGGGCTGAACGCGACTGTAGCACACCCAAAGGGGTCATCTCACGACACATTGACCTTCTCCTCGGCCATCGATCATTCTTCCCCTCTCCCTCCAATCTCCAAGCAATTCTCACAAAACCTTCCAGTTTTACTGGCTCAACGCGGAAAACTGGATACGGCATTGGAGCGACCAATCTTTAACACGCGACATCGAAAGCCTTGGGCCGCAACGTCTGCCCACTTCCAGGTCAGCCGAGCTCGCTCAGAACCCACCTCGGAAAAATAAAAGCCCCGATTAATACCCAAAGAAATTTCCCGCCTCGGGGTCGGGAAACGGAAAGGTAATGACCTTAGCGACACCATGTCATCCCGCGACAACAACGGAACGTCTCGCCGTCGGGGCGGCCTCCTAACTCATTGGGTGCCTCTCGCAATCACGGTAGCCGTCGCCACGGCAGGCGTCGCAGCCTGGGCATGGAGCCAGCGCCGAACCGATGACGACGAAGATGAGCACGATGGTCTCGACTATGGTGGTGTGGACAACGACAACCAGGGCCGCGGAGGACGCGGGCCCGATCCGTCGTATGGAGGAGGCGGCGCGTCGTCGAGGGACATGAAGACGGGAGTGGTGGACGAGTCCGCAGATCCGCCGACATGGAGTTCAAGGATCGGCGGCGCCCTGCGGCGTACGCCTAGCCCTCAGCAGGTGTTCGGATCGGCGAGCAAGACGGTCGTGGCGGGAGTGGCTGCGGCCGGCGCAGCCGTGGGAACGGCGCTGTCGGCGATAAGAGAGGAGGATAAGACGGCTTATGCGGACCATGAGACTTGGTCAGAGGAGGCGGACGCAAAGCAGGAGAGGGCTGCGACGGGGGCGGCGGGTAAGGACGGTGCGAGGAAGAGGAGGACTGTTGCGGTTGTGGTTTCGGCGGATTCTCATGTTGAGGATCTAGGTGATGACGACTTCGAGCATGCTGTAAGTGGGGGAAGAGTATGGACCGAACACCCCAGTTCCCTCCAATACTGACTAGTCTTTGGCAACCAGACTATCTTGTCGCATTTGCCCAAGCACATTGATTTTTCGAGGACGAAGCTGTATATTCTTATTTATGCGCCAGGTCTTAAGGATGGTGGAAATCTGGACACGACGGGTAACAATCAGGCTCCTTCTTTGAGCTCTTCATTTTCTAACATCGGTCATGAACAAGCCCAACCGACCGAGGGCTCCAAGAGTCCAGCGTATGTTCTTACTCAACCATCCCCAAAGTCGCCAATATCCCTCAAAAGGGACATCCGTTTGGAATCTTCCTAACACCTTCTCTCTAGATTAAACCCTGCGTCGGGCAACCCCGCCTTCAACTCGGTCTACTCCCAGGCCCTCTCCCTCGTCGAAAAGGAAACCATGGTCCTCCCCTTCACGACGCGCAACGGTCACGTTCACATCCTACGTCACCTCCAACCCGAGATCATCTACCTACAGGAGTCCCTTTCGGGCGAGAACGGGTCTGTCGTCACGCAGGTGCAGACCTGGCTCCGCTACGATCTTGTCCTCGTTGTCGGCGCCGAGAGCGGCCACGGCGGTCTTGCGGATAGCGAATCGGAGGCGGAGACAAAGGATACAGGCGAGAGGTGGTGGCAGCGGGAGGATAGGGTCGGTCGCGGGAGGGGGGTGGTTGTTGTTGATAGTATGAGGGTTTCCGACGATTGGGCGAAGAGGGTGCAGGGCTATGAGTAGAGAAGACAGAGAGAGAGAGACCTGGCAGTATCTCATGTACACAGGCAATTGAATGATGATGACGGGACTTTAATGCATTGATATTTTCGGGGGAGGGAAATTCTTCGTTACTTGTTTGTATGCTACTTTCATTTCCATTTTTTACCATTCTCCATTTTTATTTTTATTTTTTATGTTCTATTTTTCTCATTTCTGGGGGCGGTTTGGGGACTGAATATATTTCTTGACCTTGTTCCAAGTTCTCACCGAGGTGTCAGTGCTCGCTCAACCATCAATGTCCGATCTCAAAGACCCGGCCTCCTCCGCTCCTCGGCAGCCTCTTCCCCCTTGAGCTGCGGCAGAAAAAAACACCAGAAGATCACAAATAAGATAAATCATTGAAAGCCTAGTGCGATCCAAATATCAAACCACGCTCTCCAACTTAATTTAAGTCGGGGGAAAAAAAAAAGAAAGCCATCAGCAGGTCTTGATACACAGGTCACGTGACACATTGTCTTTGTCTGGGCACCCAAAGGCTGACGCGAGGATTGTCCAGAAGCAGATGACCCCTTGCAAGAAAGGTTCATGACTACCACTACACGCCTCCAACCCCACACGCCGAACGCCATCAACTTCTCGCTCTGGGCATCATTCCGACATTCTTTTTTCACATATTTAGATTAATTTCGATTCATCAGTGATTACTACTTCTGTTTCTTTGATCTCCGGCTGGGAATTTCCTTTCGATTCGTCCATTTGATGCGCCTCCCGATCTCCATCCATCCCGACCTTTGACTATCGCATTCGACCCTCGTCAAGAAATACGATCGACCGATGTTTTCGCCCTAGACAAACTATTCTCGCCGCTTTTCTCCCATTTTCTTTTCTCTATAAAGAGGGTCCGAATCGGGGAGGAGCGATTGCCGCCGGCCATTCCCTTGCGTAGGCGGAAGCGACCGGCCACCGATCTAGCGATATGGCGCCAGTCATCACGGCTGTGCAGCCTCCGATGCCCACGGGGAAGGTCAAGCGGCCAATCCCTCCGGGCATCCAGACAAACGGATCTGGTCCCTCGCGCCCATCGCCCTCTCCCTCACCTTCAATGTCCGCCAAGAAACCCCCGAACAGCGCAAAGCAGAATGCCAATTCCGCGACCAATACAGCCAACGCCGGCGCGCAGCAGACTGCGAGACCCCAGAGCAGGGCCCGTCGCGAGCCTTCAGCCCAGCTCACAGGCCGGAGTTCCAGGAATAGCGCCGGCCTGAGGTCGGCGTCTCTGGCTGCCGACGTGATGTTTCCGCCGATTGCGGAACCTCCTCCTTACAGTATGCCATTGCCAGCCATGTGGCATACAATCTTCATTTCTTCTTTTTCTTTTTCTTTTTGCGTTATCGCTAACACTATACGACTCTAGTTGTGACTGATGAGTACATCCTCAAAAAGTATGCCGGCAGCCCGCCGTCACTCATCGTCCACATGCACGCGACGCATTTCAAGTTTGACCAACAAGATGGCGTGTTCCCTTACAAGTCGCCAATGAAGCTGTTCCTCGAACATCTCAGGGCGAGGACAGTACCACATGAAATTCTACTACAACTTACGCAGGCCGGTGTGTCCTTTTACGACGGATGTCTTATCGTCCAGGTCCATGACCACAAGTCTGTCGCGCAAACCAACGACGCTCCGAAGCCAACTGCTGGAGCGAATGCCACCCCTGTCTCCTCAATCCATAACTACAACCCATACCTCACACCCTCGACAACAACACCGTACCCTAAAAACGAATCTAAACCTGAAACAGACGCGGAGGCCGCCACTGATGGGGAGAAAAAGGAGAAGAAAGCAGCGGAGGACAAGGACAAACAATCTATGCCTGCGCCAGCGCTGCCCACGGAAGCCAAAAGCCAACCTCCCCCTAAACCCAAGACCTTCACCGTTGTGCTTCATCCTACAGCCCAAAGTCTCCAAACCGATCTCTTAATAAAAGCGTCAACCCCTCGGTCATCCACCGACACCAAGGATGGTGCGCCCCCATCCACTCCCCTGACCGCGGCACCACCCACCGCCACCGCCGCCTCGGCAAGCATGCCCCCGCCTGCAAAGAAGCAAAAACGGGAGCGCATGGAACTCGACGGCAATAATATTTACGCTGTCGAGGGCGAGTACCTAGTAAATACCATGGCTCCCTTGATGCTAGAGCCCGCCAGGAACGCCGAGGAGGTTATAGCCTTACTTGAGGCTAAGGCGCATCCCATGCATTCTGAGCCGCCACCACAGCCCAGGGCCCGGAAGCGGACTGTTGCGGAAATGGCTGCTGACCAGGCCCTCATTGCCGACCAAGAACGCTACATGCTCATCCTTGACGAGAGGCTCGCCTCCAATGCTAACGGCACTCAGGGTGCTCCTGGCGGTGGCGACGGCGATATTCATGGTGGAGCAGCTGCGTTCGAACCTCGGTTTGAGCGGTTCCAGGTCATTGCCGACATTAAACGTGAGCACGCGGAAAAGAAGGAGCAGGAGAGGATCAAGCAGGCGGAGAATCAGAGGCGACTGGAAATGCAGCGCCAGCAACAGCAGCTGCACGACCAGCAGGTCGCTGCTCAGCGACAGGCCGAGATGGAGAGGCAGCGGAGAGAACGCGAGGCTTTGCTTCAACAACAACAGCAGCAGCAGCAGCAGCAAGAGGCGCGTAGGAAAGCCTTGGCTGCTCAGGCCCAAGCCAAAGTCGCTGCTGCACAGAAGCAACAGCAGGCCAAGAATCTGGCGGCGCAACAGGCGGCGCAACAGCAACAACAGAATGCCAATGCCGCCGCGAAGTCAGCGGCTGCCACAAAAGCTGCAGCGAAATCGGCCACTCCCGCCGCCAACAAACCCACCCCCGTCAACGCGGCCGCTGCCAACGCGGCGGCCAACGTCCCCCACGCAAATGGTATGCAGGCCGCGCAAGCTACACCCAGGTTCCATCAACAGGTTGCGCAACAACAACCCCAGGTCTCCTCTCCGATCATACGGCAAGGCACGCCGCATTCCATGTCGTCACCCATGCCTGGAGCCGTGGCAATGCAGCAGCAAAATTCTGGCATGGCAGCAAGTCCTCCAAGGCCTCCTTCGGTTGTGCAAAATCATACCCCAATGGCCGTTCCTATGTCCCGTGGTATGTCTGCTCGTGGTAGCCAGCAAAGTCATGCGGCTGGTACTCCTCGCATGCCCAACAGCACACCGAATATGCCGCACACGACGCCAATCAACCGTCCCGCAGTCATCCAGACCCCTCGCATGTCCCAGGCCAGTCCTCCTCCTGCCATGATGGCGCAGGGCTCTCAGATGGGCACCCCGATGATGATAAACCAAGGCATGCCGCAGCAGATCCATCAGCAAAATGTCATGGCCGCCCAAATGGCCGCCCAGCAAGCCGTGCAGCAGAAGCGTATGCTGCAGGCCCAACAGCAGCAGATGGCTCAGGCCATGCAAAACGGCGGCATGGCCAATCTCAACGGCCAAAACCTTACGCCGCAGCAGCAGCAAGTTCTTCAGCAGCAGCGACTACAACAATTTTTGTTGCAACAGCAGCGTAGCGGCATGATGAACACGCAACAGCAACTTGCGCAGCAGTACGCCCAATCGATGAGCCAGATGCAAGGACAGCTCTCGCCTCAGGTGCAGGCTCAGCTCCAGGCGCAAATGGCCCGGATGAACCAGATGAGCCAGATGAATCAAATGAACCAGATGAACGCGCAGATGAATGCGCAGATGAACCAAATGGGTCAGATGAACCAGGTCAATCGGATGGGCGCGCAGATGGGCCGACAGCAGATGATGCCGCACCAGAACATGATGAACGGCGCCAACGCCGTCAACATGCAGGCGGCCATGATCCAGATGCAGCAGCAGCAGCAGCAAGCGGCGCAGCAGAGCCAGAACAACCAGCTTAACGAGCAGATCCGGGCCCGCGGTCAGCACCTGTACAGGACCAATATCGCCAACCTCGCCGCGAAGTTCGGCGGTACCGTCGAGAGCATCCCCGGCGAAACGCTGGAGAACTTCAAGAAGACGTGCATGCAGCAAGCGCGGAACCAGGTCGCTCAGCAGGTGAACCAGCAGAGGGTGCAACAGGCGATGATGCAGCAGGCTCAAGTTCAAGCGCAGGTTCAGGCGCAACAGCAGATGGCTATGCAGCAAGGTATGATGGGCGGTCATCAGGGGATGTAAGATGCTTTCCGCGTATTTGGAGAGGGAAACGGCAGAGGCTGGATCTCTTTCTTACTTTTCTTTTTCTCGTTCCTCTTTTTTTGCCTATATATACCCACATACTTTTTTTTTCTCTTTTCGTACTTGGTTGTTTCTTCGACAACTCATCTTGTCATAACGTGTTCCGTGTTTCCGTCCGGCTATTTCCTCTTGCGTCAGATTCTGGGCAGGATACTTGCTACTCTTCGTGTTGTCTTTTTTGCTGTTCGGTTTTCTCTTGTTCATCGGGTTGGCGGAACTTGGCTGGTATGGCTAGGGCTTTTCAAGGCGATTAGGAAAGGGGGGGCCCCTTTTTTGGCGATTCGACTTGCCTTTTTTTTTTCTTTTTTCCTTTTCGTTGCTGTTTTTCCTCTTTTCCTCTGTTTCTTTTTTTCCTCTCTCTCGCGGTTTTTCTGCATCGGGGTTTCCATGAGACATTACAACAAAAACTCGGCGTCAAGGGAAGAAGGGACTTTGTGTAATCAAACGAGGAGATGCATTGTCTTTTTTCTTCATCTTTCTTTTTTTGTTCCCTCTCGCTCAAAACAGGTATATGCTTTTAGGATTTTTGCAAAGGTTTGGTGTGAGAGAGAGTAGGGACTTTATTCTCTTGTTTGCTTGTTTCTGCTCCCGTTTTAACGGCCGGATTGCTTTGATTCTTGGGATCTTTTCTGGTTTGAACTTCCTGAACTCGGGACCTTTGGGGAGGACTAGGACTTGTGTTCTCTTTCCCCCTCTTTAGCATCTTCTAGGCAGCCAATATAATTTCTAGTTGATGTGTAAGATTTACGGGGTTAAGGTGTGTGTGATATGGCGGCTGTGGTGTGAGATTATGTTAGGCAGCCATCAATGATCAATGTTGTGATATCGATGTTGAGATTCAGATGTTGGTGGTAAGTCTTGTAAGTGATGCCCAGATGCTCAAGTACATTGAGGTACAGATTGACAGGACCATCAACCTAGACACAAATATCTTTGATGGTCTCTATGATCCCATTTTGTATTGCCATAACATGGATATTTACAACGTTCGCAAAGTTTTCCCTAGTTTCTAGAAAGCCATCTACTATCCACATCTTCGTGGTTGCATTGTTTTGAGAGTTCAGGAACAGTGATGTTAGATTGTTAGATGTTGTACAAGTTACTTCGTCGACAGCGTGCACCAGTCACGTGCCTTTCATGGAGATATGGAGATCGCTTTGACGGGATCTTCCGCCTAGACCAGACGATGACGACACTTTACTCTTTTGGCGTGGTCAAGTGTGGCCAAGTGTGACCTGCTACTGCATCCGTTCAGCCAAGTTCAAAGTGTTCTGCATCTCGAGAGCTTGTCAGCTGGTTTGCGACCTTCCGGTCATTCCATCTCGATTTGAATCCTCCCCCACGAAGCTTTGCCTCAAGCACTCGACGCCTTACAATCGTTTTTTTCTTTTTCCTTCTTCAACTCCATTCCCCGTTTCCAGTGGTTCCAACCTCGCTGTATTTCTCTCCCGCTGCATGTCGCAGTTTGCCAAACACTTTCGGCTCTTTTTTTAACCTGTCTTTCTTCCCGTCGGAAGTCCAACCTCGCCTTCATTCTTCCTTGATTCGATTCCACAGCCAAGCCTCGACGCCCCATACTTCCGAATAGAACCGTCCGAAACGAACAAACCGAAGAGAAAATCCTCGACAAGGAAACACACACACACACACACAAAAAAGAAAGAACATGCAGCTACCACGGTTTGCTCGGGCTGAGACCGCCCTCCTCCTCTCTCTCCTGCTAGCCCCCGCAACCGCAACCTCGACGGCTCTACTACACTGCGAAAACATCCGGGTGGACGGGTTCAGCTTCAACCTGGAAAAGCTTGGGGGACCGCACTCGGTCGTGACGACTTTGAGGGAGCCGCCGAGCTACACCAATACGACGTATACGGTGGATATTTGTAAGCCGTTGAAGAAGTCCGGGGATGCGCCCAAGGACGAGCAGTGTCCTAATGGCACGAGAGGTAAGGGATAAAAAGGGGTTTTCCTTTTGTTGAACTTAAGCGATGCTAATGTTTTCGAACTTCCTCTTTTTACTATATAGTCTGCGCTATACAAAGAACCTACAACGAAAGCGACGACGGCGGACAAAAAGCCGTAGTCCGAAAGGTTGTCCCCATAGCCGGCGCTCTCCAAGACCACGGCGCCTTCGCCTTCGACTACGAAGCCGCTCGTCTAAAGACGAGCGACTCCAACTCGGATTCCCGGCAGGAGGGCCTACGTCTCATCCTCAAGGGCGGAGCGTATCCGCTCGACGTGCCGCACAAGGAGCAGACGCGCCAAAGGGCCGTGATCGAGTTTATTTGCGATCCTGAAAAGGAGGGTACCGAGGGCGAGTGGGAATCGGATGACAAGTACGACAAGGAGGGTGGTGAAGATGAAGATGGGAAGGAAAAGACGCGGCGGCGGAAGAGGGATGAGGGGGAGAAGCAGCTGATCAAGGACGGTGCGGCGTTGAAGTTCATCAGCTACGGGAAAGAAAAGGATTCGGATTGGGAGACGCTGAGGTTGGAGTGGAGGACGAGTCATGCTTGTGAGAGTGGGTATGACCAGGGTTCGGCGAGCTGGGGTTTCTTTACTTGGCTTGTTATCATGTTAGTCCTTTCCACTTCCCTTTCCCCCCTTTCTTCTTATTCTCGTTCCTTGCCTTTTATTATTCTTCTGGATCTTTTTTCTCCCAGGCTTGGGGAACGGATTTGAGAGCTAACTACGGATCGTGGCAGTGTATTCATGGGTATTGCCGCCTACCTCATCTTCGGCTCGTGGCTCAACTACAACAGGTACGGGGCCCGCGGTTGGGACCTCGTCCCCCACGGCGACGCCATCCGCGACATTCCCTACCTCATGAAGGATTGGACTCGGAGCGTCCTCAACACCGTTCAGGGATCCGGCAGCAGAGGAGGATACAGCGCTGTCTAGAGGCGGTTCGGGCTGCAAGTAACAATCACCTCTGTAACATTTGGAACTTGAAACACTAAAGAAAAACAATATTTGAACTCACGGCGCCTTGGTCGTCATGGAGGAGTCTGCTGTAGGTATCGGTGAAGTATTAAGGATTTCCTTTTTTTTTTTTTTTCGTTTTAGATGGATCATTTGCTTGCACGGACGATTGAACCGAGACCTCTCCCAGAGTCTGGCTTCTCTTCTCTGAGCGAGCGCCTGCGTCTGGGTCGCCGGCTCAATGGACACGTATTGGCGTTTTCGGAGGGACTATACTTGGGGCTTCTCTGGCATTTAATATATATCTTGTTACTTGAGAATCGTTGCATGGCGATATTTGTAATTGATTCGCTTTTTGTTGAGAAGCCAAAGAAAAAAAAAAAAAAAAGGATAAAGTGTCACACCCCATTTCGAACGAACGACCCCGTGAAGGGAGGGCAAAAAAAAAAAAGTTGATTCATCACGGCTTTGTCCTGACTGTAACCAGCGCCCACCGCTCTTCAACGATTACCAGCTCCGGATTTGGCACTTATGAGGTTAACTCGCTCGCCTGTCAGCATTTTTGACTGGCGGCTCATTTCAGGTGCCATCTCCCCAAGCTGCCGGCCGCTTCCCCAGAGGAAGGGACGGATGATGCCATTCAGAACTGCTGGTAGCCTGTAGTGTATCCTTTGCCCCTGTATTTCGCGTATCGCCCTGGCTTTGGGTTAGGCTCGAGGCCATCCCCAACCCCACGAGTACCCCAGCACATGAGGCCATGGCGATGTCGTCCAGCTTGACCGCTCCTCGTCCCTCGTCCCTCGCCCCCTAATAAGTGGTCCAACCGAAATGTGATTTGTGCTTCCTCGCCGCGAAATCCGTATTCATCCAATCCGTGCTGGAGATCGTGCACCCAGCAACATTCGATGTGAGTCGGTACCATTTCCCAACACTCTCCAATTCACTGAACCACCACTAAGGCAAAACCAGAAGCAGCCCGCGTTCTCCTCGACACATTCATCAATCCTCCCCACACAAGCACAAAGGCACATCGAAAATGAAAGATTCGGAGATCACTTTGCTGGTTTGCGCAATCCACTTCGATTATGATCCCGCCGCGACAATCGGCTTCGTCCGTCCCAGTCCCTCCTTACCATAATAATCCATAGGGTAAACCCCCTTGCCCCAATCTTCCTTCTCCCCAAGAGCCACTAGTGCTTCGTACGGCGTTAACAGTGGCCTAGGGAACGCGTATCCCCAGTCGATACTCAACCTGGGGCAGGCAACTTGCACCCAGCACTCTACGTCACTCATCATGGCCAGCTTCCCCGGAAAGATCTCGCTCATTAGCAGATTGACCCAAGGAATACCCTTATCCCTCAACGACTTTTCGATGAGCCCCATTGTGTGAGGGTTCCCTTGTCTGCCAAGGGAGCCGAGAATAAGTCCCCATTTCCGGGCCTTTTTGGCTGTGGAGATTGCGTCCCGCCGGAGATCCTGCATCTCCTCGTGGCCGTATTCTTCTCGGGTGAGCTTTCGCGAGTACGGGTCGTATCGGTACGCAGGTATTGTTGGATTGTGAATCATGATGCTTTCGAGGTGGAAGCGCCCGTCACCCAGGTAAAGTATCATATCCACTTTATCCTCTTCGCTAAGTTTCGGTGATGTGCAGCCCAAGATTTCTCCTTTACTGAGAGGCGCTATTTGGGGAACGATAATATTAAATCCGGCCTTCTCCAAGGTCTTCTTAACGCCATGTATCGTCGCGTTGAACTGGATTGTACCGACTATGGCAATGGTCTTGCCACTAGAAAAGTTCCGTTCCAGGCTCGCCACGAGATGCGCGGTATCAATCGTTATGTCGACGAAGACATAGAGCGTCTTGATCTGCGTGACGTCAATTGGGATCAGGCAGCTATGCGCATAGTGAACCAGGAGGTCGCAGCCCAAGGCTCTCGCCGTGTAATCATCTATACAGCATGCGCCGTAGGTTACGTCTCCCATTATCAACGTCTCAACACCTGGACAGAACTGAGTGAGGATGTCTGATATGGTAGTAGCGAAGAGTAACAGGCCTTCTGGCATTTGCAACGCAACCCTCTTGGCATTTAAGGTGCGGATTCTGTGTATGGTCTTGTGGATTTCGAAACTGTAGTTAGATGGGAGGATGGATATCGCGCTATTAAGGGCCGGATCCTCAAGGATGTCCTTCGGTACTTGGTTTAGGAGCCGGGGCATCCTACGGGGGCCCGCCTCTAAAGCATTTGATTAGTGGAAGGGGCCGGAGCTTGACAAGGGAAGATCCCGCATACTTTGCACATCGGTTCTCTCTGAAGCTGTACCGCTCGCAGTCTGATCGGATGTCGCTGCCGCATTCGCCGCTCTTCTTCCAATAAACCTCTTCTTGGGCTGTTTTAAAGGGGGAGTCGAAGATTCGGGGGTCTGGGTCGGGCCGGGAGTGGGGACTGTGGATTCGGGGAACTGGGCCGCCTCGATATCGGCGGCAATGCCGAGATCAACTTGAGCCCTATCCTCTTCCATGATCTTCGGGAGAAGTCTCGCGATGCGTGGCGACCTAAAAAGGGCCTTCTCTTAATCGTCAAGGTGAGGTCGGAAAGGCTGCAAGATTAAGGCTGGCGTCCCAAATTTGCCCCTCCCCCGCCAAAAAGCCATTGACCAAAAAATTGAAGTCGTTGGTGGGGCAGGGTTCTTAGTCATTGGCGCACTTGGACTGTTAGACGACAACATCTAAGATCAAACACAAGTCGATTCTTTGACTTGACAATACAAATGAAAACGACATATCCATTGAAGAAGAAAAAAAAAAGAAAGAAAGAAAGGTATATTCGAAGCTGGGTATTCTTTATATGAGCAGGTCGGACACTATCGTCAAGGCGACAGGAGTGGCAGGTTGCAGCCCACTGCCCATCTTGTCGGACACGAGGAAAGGATCCTTATCCTCATCAGTAGTTGCTCAAGATGGGCACCATGTCCTGGTAAGGCCTGTGGCATTGAGAGATGATATTATGTCTGGGAGAAAGAATGAAAAGACCGGGTATGCTAACCGGGAGCTATTCACGACTTCCAATCGGCTCCGGACGTTCTGCAAATTGCAGTTTGTACTTAACAATCTCCATAACTTCCAATGCCTCTTCTGAGCCTTGGGGTTGATCCAGCTTCTTTCGGACAACCGCAACGGCCTTAGGCAGCTTCTTAACCTCTCCGGTCATGCGCATTCCTCGGTCCACGTACATGTAGACCTTTTTCATCCAGGCCGTACTCCCGTCATTTTGAGAAGCCGGGTCGTAGTCTGGGAAGTGTATGGTACCAATTGTTATCGGCTCCGAGGAGGTAGACCCATCAGTAGACCCCGTCTCAGGAAGTCTGAAGGAGCCTTGAAGTTCGAGGAAGGCGAGGCCAGATGGGGTCTGTATTAATGGTGGGAGAGGATTCGCAGAGCTTCCCCGAACCGGATTTGGGGGATAAAGTTCGACTTTGGCATCAACCATGGCTCACTGTAGATGGGTTTGTCGACCTGCTTTGCTGCTGCGACAAGACATTGACGTGAGCTTAAAACGCGAAGCTTCCTGACTCGAACCTGTTCAATGACAGTGAGAATGGTACGTACCTAAGTCTGCAAGGGCTTTGCTTAGCTAAGTTCAATTTTCGCAGGTGCCCTCGGCTAAACCTTCGGACTGTTTTGCCGGCGAGACCTGCCACCTGGGCCGTCGTGGGCACCCTTGGTGCTGATTGGCTAACAATATTTTCCATTGAACCAACCCTACCTCCTTAGCCCACACTTGTGAAATCTGCCTTTTTTTCCCAAGCGGAACTTCTTTAATATCATCTCGACAACGACAACGAACTTCAAAGCCGGCAACTTTAGTTTCGGATCACAACCGCTGGCAAGATGAAGGTAAGAAACTATGGAACAAAGACACTCTAACGATCTATCAACAGTCCATTCCTATAAATTATTCTGATTTAGAAGTTGCCCGCTGACCAGCATTTTTTCCCTCTCCTCGCAGTTGAACATTTCCTACCCTGCCAATGGCAGCCAGAAGCTCATCGACGTCGAAGATGCGCGCAAGCTCTCTATCTTCTTGGACAAGCGCGTACGTGCTCCGTCGAATCCCACCGATTTCAATCGAGGTCGAACCGCACATCGAGATAGCTGGATAGAAGATGGACTGACAATTTCCCGTATAGATGGGCGCTGAGGTCCCCGCTGACTCCCTCGGCGACGAGTGGAAGGGCTACATCCTCCGCATCACCGGTGGAAACGACAAGCAGGGTTTCCCCATGAAGCAGGGTGTCATGCACCCCTCCCGTGTCCGACTCCTCCTCTCCGACGGCCACTCCTGCTACCGAGTTCGACGAACTGGTGAGCGCAGGAGAAAGTCCGTCCGCGGCTGCATCGTCGCCAACGATCTCTCCGTCCTCGCCCTCCGCATCGTCAAGCAGGGCGAGCAGGAGATCCCTGGATTGACCGACGTCGTCCACCCCAAGCGCCTTGGTCCCAAGCGTGCCACCAAGATCCGACGATTCTTCAGCCTCAGCAAGGATGACGACGTAAGTGAGGTCCCAAATTCTAGCAGGGCCTTCCTCGTCATCGCCTATCCAGATCTGCGGTGGAGGATGGAGCAGTCTGGGTAGAGTCTGAGAGGGCCATGATTTGTCTTCGAACCTCGCCTTGAAAAATAGGAAGAGGAAACGAGACTTCATGGATGGCTATAAAATATACTGCAACGAACGATGATATCGTTTTTACTTCGAACCCACGGGTTTGCTAATTCGACCCTTTTTTTCAACGGCAAATAGGTCCGCAAGTACGTCATTCGACGAGAGATCCAGCCCAAGGACGAGAGCAAGAAGCCCTACACCAAGGCTCCTAAGATCCAGCGCCTCGTTACTCCTCAGCGTCTCCAGCACAAGCGCCACAGGATCGCCCTCAAGCGACGACAGGCTGAGAAGGTCAAGGATGAGGCCGTACGTTTTTCCCATCTCCGGATTTTTGCCTCCTGGTCCCATCTCTGCTCGGTTCAAACCAATGCTAACGCGTTCTATTTTTTTCACAGAACGAGTACGCTCAGATTCTCGCTAAGCGTGTGGCCGAGGCCAAGGCCCAGAAGGCCGATCTCCGCAAGCGACGAGCCAGCTCCATGCGCAAGTAAAGTTTCGGCGTTTGTATAAGGCAAAAATAGGGCGGGAAGGGGAAATAAAAAATGTTTAAGTTTGGAACCCTTGGGTTGTTTTTATGCTTTGCATCTCGGAGTATGGTACCCTCATGAGATTAGATGAGTTTCCATTTTCAAAGGAGCTACATGGGGAGAAATGGTTTTTTTCTCTCTTCAGATATTCCCCCGGGGTACAAATCCGACAACTGTATCCTACTACCACGCCACCGTTTCCCTGCCTTTCTGGACGACGGAATCCTTCTTGCCCTTCGACCTTGTGTGCATTTCACGTTGATGGACTGTGACGCATGTTTTCTCCCCCTTGAGGATGCGTTGGGCAAGGGATGTCCAATTGTGCCCTAGGCCTGTAACCAACCTCTGTTTTACAGTAATGGTAGCGAATATGAAAGCGTATCATGACACGATCCAGCTTCCTGCGAGCGAAACAAGCGGTCGCCCACATGGAGAAACGAGTCTCCAGGAAAGAGTTCGATCCAGATCAGCCTTAACATCAACATTTCTTCATTCACAGGGCAGAAGTAAGTCATACGCTTGAGGAAATCGTGTTCGTGATTAAATTTATTTCGAGTTATATATATTACCCTAAAAACTGACATCATCAGTTGGCTGTGCACCCCCTCATCCCCCAAGTTCCCATCCTTTCCTGTATAGTCGCCAGAATCTTGAGTCTATCTATGCCTGCCACTGGCAGCGAATCAACCCTTAGATCGATTTCTGTCACTGGCGCAGACATCCATGAGTTTCTGATAAGAAAGAGAACACTCCCCCAAAACCATTCGTCGTTCTCGTCGCGAAGGCCTAATGATACTAAAGAGGAAACACGAGCGGGAAGAGGGACCGGTACGGGCACAAACTGATTGATGAGTTACAAGGCAATCCGAAGAATTTATCTCTTCGAGCTCGTCTGCAAATACGAGAAACGGTGGATGTCGCAAGGGACAACACACCAGGCCAATCGTGTTATGCAAGGGGCAAGCTCCTAGCTTCCGTAAGGAGGTAATCTCTTCCGATCCTGCTTGGTTTTGTCCTTTGTCGAGTTTTCGGGAATAGCGCACTATTATCACCCAGGCAATCAAGCAGTCAGGCTCGGAAGTTAGAAATATTCGTCGTTGCATCGTCCACTTCGGATCATCCAGAGACCGCCCATGTCGGGAGAGTCAAGGTAAACACGATATTTCTTCACCAGCTGGCAAGCTGAAAGGTCTGCTGGAGGTGCGAGCATCGGAATCAATGCCCCACGCTCCCCAAGGTCTGCATATCGAGGAGGTTTTGGATCAAGGTCAAATTCACTGCGCCTCTTAGCGCCCTGATCAGTTGTTTTTAGCTCTCTTCTGCTCCTTATCAAAGAATTCAATCCCCATCACCGACTTGTCTGAGTCTCTTGCATTAGAGGCTCCTTATGCTTGGACATAATATATAGTAACTACACTTGGGAGCGCCAACAAGGAACATGCAATTGCCACACGCACCGTCCTAGTGTTTAAGCAAGGGAGCATATTCGTCGAAGGGATAGGGAAGCGGTTTATGTAGCTTGAGAGCATGATGTTGGAAGCCTGTGGTACTATACCGCTGAACACTGCACCCGCATCAACTGGATTCTGTTGGCCGCGGAAGGCAATCAAGAGGGCCTTCGTACGCTGGAGCTTTTTTCCTTAGCAGCAATTCCTAACAGTCCTCGCTCGAGGCGAGCCTTTTAATCCCTACCCTGGATTATAAGCCGCCATGTCCCGGTGCTCAAGAACCATGCGAGAACCATGCGAGCAGCTTCCTAGAGCCCCTCATTATTTGGTGATGCCTCGCTGAGGATACGTCCTTTCCTAGTGCCTTGGGACTAGGGGCATATTTATCAGTGAGCGCGACTGCCTTTTGAATATCCCCAGACGCTTCGTGGCGAGCCTTCTCAGTACCCAAGCATCCCAGGACAGGGAGGCGATAAAGAATAGCCCCTTCTGCGTTTCCCCACAACATAGGCCCAGGTCCCTGCGTATCATGAACATGGCGAGCTTCCGTGGCTTCTCCCATTACTTTAGTGGGTAACGTCCTACTAGGCGGGGATTCAAGAGCGAACCTTGTGACTGACGGGAGACCAGAGCAGTTCTGGATGTAGTGTCGGGAACCTTGAAGTCCTTGAAGCCCTGTCATCTAGGAGGTCCTCACCTTTTCAAACTAGATTTGATACGGCGGCGGGAGAGGACCGCCCCGGTATCACTATAAACTGCTGTGCCAGACGTCTAGCAGTCTCTCGCTGATTTTGTCTTGGGGCTCTGAGATATAATACTAACGCAGCACCACAGCACTCCGTCACAAGACCTTCCGACCTTGATTCCGCGGCAATGGAGGAAAAGGAAACTTCGTCGTCGGCGAAGTAGCCCCATTTTTCTCCCCAACTCGCCTCAGAGAATCAGCGCGCGCCGAACTGGGCTCCGAAGATACCCTTGGCTCGTTTCAGCGCGCTTTGGTTATATATCGGCAAAGTGCCTCGTTTTATTATCATACTTTCGTGTCCGGTTCCCTCTTCCACGATGAGGTTCTTGACCCGCGGAAGACATGACTGTTGGAAGCACCAAGCACTCATGTTCAGCTTGGGTTAGACCAGTCTAGATTCCTACGCCTACAACGCGCGCGAGAATTTCTCCAGATGTGGGAGACCGAGGGGCGGCTATAATCGATACACCCGAGAAGCGAGTAGACAGTTATTGAGCCGAATATACTTGATAGAAACGTCGCTATGCTCGACCCGCGGTGGGTGGCTTCCGTGGGGGGATAGAAAGCGAGAAACAGGCCAAGAGGCGCAAACGCCTCGAAAATGGCTCCATCGTTGGCTCCGAAGAATGTCTCCTCGAAAGGGTTCTCAAGACACTTGGAGTTTGTCTTGCTTAGCAACATTTCTATATACATAACTCCGTCTACCAATCCTGTACATAGGTCTGGTAGCATGGCTTCTCTAGGGTTAAGTCAAACCTTTCCAGTCTACGAAAGGGCGGGATTATGCACTGGCAGTCGGCATCTCCGAGCCTGCCTTTGTCCGATTAGATCATGGACGACATCGAGTTGTGTTGTACGGGTGCAGTTTCTCGTAAGGGTATATATGTATACGTTCCCACCTTGTATTGCTCCTGAGTAGCTCTCATTTTCTCCCTTTGTCGCAAGTTGCTCGTACAGAGCCGAGGAAATCGGTGGTAACTCTGTGATTTGGATGAGTCTCCGAGTCGCCGCTGTGTTCGTTTATCTAGATATGGGAGAGGCTAGGGAAAATTTCGTGAAAGTTATACTGAGGGACTCGTCCCTAAAAGTCCTGAGTCCATTGCTACTACTTGGTTCTCGGTTTGGAGGTTTGTAGCTATAGTTTAGGTGCTTTCTCTCGATTTGATGTTCCGCTGCTCTAGAACTTCCACAAGCCGCTCATAGAACCGGTGGCCCTGCTCCATGTTGCCCTTTCGTTCATCCAGGGCTTCTTTCCCGATGGCTGTCCTGGCCGCCCTCTCCGCCTATAACTGTTGCTTAAAGGCCTCCTTTCAGCTTTGGTGGTCCCGATCATCCCCAGAAGCCAATTGCCATTTCATGATCTGACTTTTCACAAGGCGGACCTGTGTTTCTGACAGTCCCGTTGATTGGGGGTGGGAAACCGGTCCGAAAATCGCCCTAGTCCCCTGGGACTCAAAGAACTGGCGAACGTTGTCGCTGTCGAAACTGGACCCATTATCACTGTAGGTCTGTCGAGGCCACCCAAGAATAGGCGCCCAGTCTCTTGACCAAACCCTCAGGACTGTAGGCCCATCGTTCTCTGACACAGCCCTGGCGACCACAAATCGGCTCATGTAACAAACTGCGACCAGGATATATCGTTTCCCCGTTCGTGTCGTCGATGTCCTAGTGAATTCGTATGGGAACGGAGTACTTGCGGTTGAACCAAATACTCTGTTGGTCGGCTAGGCTGACCTTCGAAGGTACGGGAGTTTTGTGTCTCAGAAGTAGGGGAAACAGCACGGGCGTGTTGGTTCGCCAGTCGTAGGGGGCCCGTTTGGCCGGAGGGGGGCCAGCCGTTGGGGAGAGAGAACCACATGCTCTTCCTACCGAGCGGTGATGTGAACTCAACCGCGCTGGTCGTTTCCCTTGGCGGCCCAGTACGCCCTGCCCTGTTGCCCCGAAACGTGTGCTGCCTATTTGGTGTACCTTACCGGAAGGCCGCGCGCAGGCCCACGAAACAACGTCATCTTCCACACGGTGACGCGAAAAGCAGGGGAGGAGGCATCCTTGGACGGATTACCTCCCCCGCGGTGGTCAACGGCCTCTTTACAGCAGGGACACCAGGTGGCTTTTAGGAGATGGCTTTTGCGTAGATTTGGTCCACTAAGTCAAGCTCCAGCCTGCGTTTGTTTAGAGAACATCATAGGACAGCATTTTGCTGAGAAAAGCAGAACCTTATGACATATGCCTCTGGGTTATGCTGGAATCTGCTCAGTTGATTAGATGATGGATAGTAGGTGTAGATAAGGAGAACTTACCACGAAGCAGTGCAGTTTGAGCTTTTGGTAGGGGCATGCCGACCCCGAATGGGGCAGTATATATATAAAGGATTTAGGCGGACTTGGAGAGTATAATGAAAACAAAGTTCTAAGCCTAGTCTGGGTGGCTAGCAAAAATCAACCGAAAATCGTGCGCCAGCCGACCCAGAGGCTGTGGCGATAGTCTCGATTGCGTCCATCGAGAGTTCGACATGGTCAGGCGAACGAGACGTAAAAGCCCAACTGTTCACTTCTCCTGCGTCGCTGTCGACGAGAGGGTTCAAGTAACAAACCTCTTCCTTCCTGGATCTCCCTCACCCACCCCTACGTCCTGGTTCTCACCAGCGGACATGTCCACCTTGAGCCAGCGCATCCTGACCCTTTCTTCAGCATTTTCTCTTTTTATATATATATATGAAACTTCATTCTCGCTCTGATCATTGACTCATAATACCTTTAGTTTATCCAAGATACTATTGATGTCACTGATCGAGACGCGATTCTTGTGGGGATTTGCTTGGATGATGAAAAGAGAAGAACAAGCGCAAACATGAAAACCCCCTTTTCGCTGTGCATCGGACCCTCCGGAGTGGTATCGGTCTGGCCTTGGGCTTTGAATCTTCGCTGGACGGAATTTGAACTCCGTAATAGAAAACCTGATGCTCGAGGCGTAGTAGAATGTATCAGACCTCTTGTCCACCGCTTTACATTGACCCGGCACCGACAGGCGGCTAAACGCCCGAAACACCTTGGTGAGGTTCCAGTGAAAATTGGGCGATGATACCTTTGCAACAGAACGGTTATATATCAACGACATGCGTGGATGACTTCATAAGCATGGCGAAGGCCCGACAGTCGCTATAGGGATTGTTGTATCTTTGAAAATGGGTGGTGGTGTTCGGGGGCCGAAGCACTGAACCGTGACTGAAGGGAAGGAGAGTATCTGGTGCTAACTTGGTAGCAGTCAGACTAGCTGGTTCATAGTGTCCGCTGATTTGTCTGAAGGGCAACTGATATATAATGGCCTCACCTGGAGTGGGCAGACTTCAGTTCCAATGCTTCGTGATAATATCTATTATCATATCCGGGGCAGGCGGACGAGGAGTGTCTTGTGGAAAACCCTCCTTACTGAAAGAAAGGAAAAAGGAAAAGAAAGAGGGTGGTGGTACTTGACCGAGGTATTAGAGGCATCGTCCAATATCCTCAACAGCCTGCGGAACAGAGATTCTCAGTGACATTCCTCTTCGTCCTTATCTGGCTGTCGTCTTCCCGCGGAGATATCATCTCGAGATTTGTCCAGCATGACCCGTTTACCCTTCAAAACATCAGAGATCTCAAGGGAGTCTACTGACTGTAGGCTTCGTTCATAGGTCATGGATTCAGCTTTTATATAATTGTATGTGAGATGGTGGTCTTTGTATGCTGAATAACCTGGATTTACTTTATAGGTTTTCACCTTGTGACCTGTTTGTAGACATTTTGGCTATAGGGTGTCCTGGTATTTGCTTTTCAGTTCGACTATAGCTATGCGATGGCGGTTCCAGCCTCGGCAGGCGTTCCAGTGTCTGCCCTTGTTCCAACCGGTCGGATTGGCAATAATTATCTGGGCTAGACGGGCTCGGAGTTAATAGAGGGTACGAAAGTGGCCTGAACGTCGTGGCCTCGCAGCGATGTATCCTTTTGCGTGTGTGAGGATAAGTTCATCCCAGGCGCCGTACACGAGCGTGCCTGTTCGGTGGACCTCGTCGAAAAAGCTAGAGGTGGCCGATGGCGGAATTCTGGCTCTATAGGTGACCTCCTTAATGACGGTGTTGAAGCTTGATTGAGCTGGTGCCAATGTCTGGCATGTCCGCTCTATTGTCTTCGTCAATAGCGACAAAAACCCAGTATATATGGAGGCGGTGGTTGTGCTACTGCCCTTCTGGGGCACTAAGTCCGGCTCCATTTTTACGAAGTAGCCGGGGAGCGGACTGACCCGAGGAGGAAGGGATGGGATAGGGGAGAGTGTGGTAGGCTCGGGAGAGACCGGATCAAGGTACTTGTCGGATAAGTCCCCTTTACGTGGTGTAGGCAAGGACTAAGGAACTAGGGGAGGTGCTTGGTGTGTTCCACCTGACGCGCGAATCATGTAGGTCCATGTCAGTTCAATGTTGTTTTGCACTTATCGACATGACTGCTGAGGTTGTAGTAGGTGTCACCTGCTTTTTAGCTGATGCATCTGGCTTGTCGATTTGGGATAAGCGCGTTGCTCATCACCTGTTCAAGGAACCGCTTTCAATGGAAAAAGTGATGCACGGATAGGTGAATGTGCAGATGGGGTTAAATCCGGGGCTGGGGCCGGAATTAGTGGGGCCGCCCCGGAGGTGGGGCCGTCAGCATCTCCATCAGTACGGACTCAACCCCCGGGGCAATAATCCGCCACGACTTTCCTGGAGGTGCCTCCGAGGTGAGTTACTTTCAGTTCTTTTCCCGTTAGGCTGCGAAGACGGAAAGCCGACAAATCGATTTTGCTGTCCCCATTACATTCCCATTGCCGGGCTGCGAGGTATAGCAACGTAAGCCTTCGCAAAGGTAGTTCAGATGTACCTAAAGGCAATGTCCTTCGAGTTTCGAAGGACAGCTTTCGGTGACTCTAGTAATTTACTCCCCTGAGTCCTCAAGATTCGGAGAAGAATATCATCTTCTCCCATCTTGGAAAAGGGCAAAAAGACCATGCCGCGTAGCAACTGGCTCCTCTGCAAGGGTTGAGCCAATGGCGTGAATTCTGCACCTCCTCGGAGGCCTCACGCCGACCTTCCTCAGTGCCAATACGGCTGAGGACCTGGAGGCGACGGCGCACCTCCTGGGGGTTATTGTCGAGTACCTGAGAGCAAGCAGAGTTAGCACGACGACTGAACGGAGATAATGGCCAAAGCAGGGAAAGGAAGACTCACGAGACCTCACGCCGCGGTGATAGTGTTCAATCGCAGTTGGGACTGCGCTGTGAGGAGGAGGCCCTCCTGCTTGTCGCCCTCGGCAGAGGGAACCGCCCTAATAATGTCATAAGACGACCGATACCCTGCAACATCGTCCCAAAATTCCAGTCGACAGGATGCAGTAGGGAAATCGAGTGTTTGGAGCTTTGGGATTATGGCCCCGGCGTTTTTTTTTTCGTCTATAGGTCGAAGAATACTAACGATCACTGCGTCCACCCGGGGCCGGACGAGACGGATTCGTATGAGAATTGGGTGTGGCTGGTAGCCTGCCAATTTTGCGGCTAATGCTTTCACCCCGCTGCGAGGACATTTTCGGAGAGGGCAACGAACAGACGATATGTGAGATGTCGATGTCAATGAAATAAAGAGGGCTACCTTTCGATACCGAAACGCGTGGTCTGGATTTGAGGTATCCCTTTGAAACAAGAGCTTCACTTTACATACAAACTCTCCGCTTGCCCGGGCAGTCATCCGTAACATTCCAGCTCCATACGTTGAGCAACTCGTGAATGATTCATCGTTTCGAATACACCCATTGTCGTGGGTGGCAGCTTCGGCGCCGCCTCGATGTCAGACATCTCGCCGCATCACCAATCGAATTGGTCGAGATATAGAGTTAAGGAGCGGGAAATGTGGAGCGTGGAACGTGAATTGGCAATAAGCAACAAAAGCCCACTGCTCCTCTTGGAGAATTATCCCTAGAACTTGAACGGCGATGACACTGATAGGGCGGCAGCAGGGGAACGGCAGCAGGATCTCGGACTCATCACTGTCATCATGAACTTCTTCAAGCTGCCAGCCAAGTCGTGATCTCGGATGCGGCATTTCGGCTCGATGACCAGGAATGCCAGGGAGGTATGGATATCGCCAAGTTCCTCGACTTTCCAGGGAATCACCCCAATATTTAGTTCATTACCCTCGCCGAGGCGGGAGAACATAGTGGGCAAGGCATGAGGGGCCTGGCCTTATATAGGTTCTATGTGCCGAGTTCTTTTTGTGAGAGGTGTGTGTGTTGAGTGCCCAATGGAGCACGAGATCCAGGCAAGACTCCAATCAAACGAAAGGGCAAGATACCTGGTATATAAATGAGTGTTAATGACTGAATCCAATGCAGCTAGACAACTAGAACTTTTTTCAAATGCCGGAGGATCCAGGAAACAGATATCGGGATATAATTGCTCGGGTGTGTCGTTGCTAAGAATATGCCATGCAGGATGCCAGCTAAAAACCACCGTCACTGCTCGCTACTACTTCAGGTCAGATTCGTTCTCGGGAGAACCAGACGTCTAGATAGTATAAGAGACCATCATTGTGCGCCGGGCCATAGTAGTTTTTCACATCGTGTAACCCACTGGGTAGCGTCTGATTGGTATTAATGTGGCTTCGTTCGGTAGGTGAGGGCATGCATCCGACTACATTAGGCGAGCCAACCTGCGCAGTTTGGTCAAACGATCGTCAATGGCCCTCGGCAGAGGTCGCTGCTCTATGGAAATCCAATAGGCGAGCAGTTCTCCTGTCGTTAGGAGATTCTTTGTTGTCCCGGCAGCGTTCGTTATTCCGGTACTGGTTGGCATTCTGTTCTTGATATCTGCCGGCTTCCTTCGCTGGGTGGTTCCTTCGGAGCGCTTCGCTGGGGGCCAGCCATACAGTCTCGAGCCGTATGATGAAACGAGAAAGCTGTGCGATGGCAAAAGGGGTTTCAATGACGACCACGGACTGCAGCAAGACAGGAGCGAAGATTGAAGCGACCAGGGCTTCGCGCTCTGCGTTAACACAAGATTGGCAATGAAAGACCGGCGTATATCTCGTTACAGAATAGCTGGGAACGAATCATCTCAGAGCATTGCTCGGTCAGTTCTTCGGCTGGCGTGATATATATATATGAAGCGAGTGTCCATGTAGTCCTTGATGCTGGCGACTTGGGTCTCAGAAGGAATCGAGCTCGCTAACTTTGACACTAACGAGCTGGATGGCCCGCGCAAGCAGGTCATAGTCATTGGTGTCGTCGTCGTCGTTGTCGGGTGTGTGCGCACGACGTGCTTGCTGGCTGTCTCGAAATTCGAAAACGGTCTTACCGAACTATCACATCCGTCCTCTTAAACGGACTAGTAGCTGTTGGAAATTGTGCCAATTTACATGGCTCAGAGAGTATTTAGCGAGAAAAGGAATCTCATGCACCCGAATTTCGCGCTCGCGGAGCTGTGTCCCTAGAGCTCTAATCATAGCTAGCGACGAATTCTCGAGATCCCTAGCAAGTCGGCGTAGAAGGCTCTCATTGATATCCCTAATAGAAGTTAAGCGCGAGTCTTGTGGAGGGCTGCGTGCTTCCGCCTCGTATCGTCTCTATTCTACAACATCAAAGCACAAGGTGAGGGTCTTTAATCGTGGCATGAATTCGAATGATACGCCCCATGCGCTGTATACAAACTCCAACGGCGGAAAGGAGAAGCTCCGCCTGTCTTTGCCACCAAGTGTAAGGCAATCAAGGAGCTGGGTCAATCGAGCTGAACGGCCCATCCAACCACGAGCAACCATGGGCGCTCCACCCAGTCAGTGATAGCATCTTGATGCTAAAAGAAGCCGCGGGCCACGTATATAGACGTGTAGGCAAGGTTGCTAGAAACGGGCCACCATGAGGGAATATGTGAGCGGCTTCAGGGTCAGACGTTCTAGAGGAGATACAACGCTTCCCATCTCTCTCTTTGCACTAGTCTATATGAATGTCAGCAAACGCTGCGTCTCGGGCTGACTTCAATCGCACCCGCAACCACCCCTTTAGAGGTGGAAAGCCGCGCCAGACACGTTAGGTCACGTCGAGGCCGAGGTCGAGCGGAGGCTACCACTAGCAATTTTGAGGCCTCTATAATCAGGAATCTTTGAATTTTTTGTTTGATCTTGGTCGTAATGGTCTGTCTGGAAGTAAGGAAACCTGGTCGTAAGCCGCTTCTCTATATTAGCGACGTGCGGGAGGAAAGTGGTAGCGGAGTGATGGATGGAAGGGGGTTCGACTCTGGATCCGCGAGTTTTTTTTTTTTTTTTGCAGTTTCTGTTTCAGGGGCTTCTGCACTCGACAAGGCGAGACAAGTCGTCGGGGAATCAAAATATCGAGAGATGGCAGTTCCTCATCGTTGATTCCGCAGTCCTGCATTTCCCACCCAGTCCCATGAGCTAGAGTTCCTCGTCCGCCTCATATAATGTGGAATCTTACGGACTTGGACGTGGAGAAAGGTTTGAGAAATTGTGAGGGCCTTCTGCCCAATTGGCCATTACAGTTGAGGAATAAGAAATGGACCACATACTCTGCGAAGCCATGCCACACAAGGACACCGAACTCCCGAACTGCGTCGTCGGGCTGGTCGGTGGTGCGCAAGAATAGGCACACGACATTTCTCTTTCGGATGGCCTGACGTCCTCGTACATGGCTCGTTAGCTCCCGAGGGTGCTTTGCCACCTTCTGGTCGGTTATTGCATTAACAAAATCGTCAATAATAACTGTAGACGTGACCTCCATCAACATCTTCACACCCTCAACCTAGTTATGCCTAATAGCAGAACATAAAGGCAGTATGCTTCCGTAGACTGCCATAATTCACATCAACTTTTGGTTGTGTGCGGGAAGCAGCCGGACGCATTCGGTATGATTCGGCCAAACTGAATGTATTAACGCAGTGCTCGTGTTGTTGTCGCGCGAGTTGGGGCGAATACCCGGGGTATTGAGCAACAACCGTAGAACTTCTGGGTGTCCCCGAGCTGCAGCGGCGTGATTTCGTTTGTAGCCCTACAACCCGTGCTGTAGCTTCGAAATCAATCTGGAGGTTTCTGGCTCATGGCAGATGTTAGGGAACCGGGGTCTTCCCCAAATTCCTCCTTGCTACCATCATACGCTGCTAGGGCCAGCGGTGTCACCAATGCCGAAAATCGCCGGCCTTTTAGGAGAATTCTGAAGGTTTCACTGGCTTGTCGGTATGAGGTTATTTGGGTCTGGAGCGATATTGTAGACGGGTTCCTTATATCTTCGATAATGCTGCTTACGTCGAGACGGTCCTGGCTAAGCAAAAACTCGAAGACAGAAGGACGCAGGACCCTGTGATCCTTGTGTTCCCATAGGAGTTGCTACAGCACCGTGGTGGCATAGCTTCGGTGTCCGTGACATTCGAGATGGTGAGATCAACGGAGGCGCGAATGCAATCGACTCCACGCATATGCCTCTGGGGTTGGCCATGAACTTCAGCCCGGATTTCCTATGACGATCGGGACGGCGGAAAGATGAAAGGCAGCCAAGGCGTTTTTGAGAGTTTGTGGACCAGAGAGACCGCGCGCACCGCCCATAGACGCATCAATCTTTTGTTTGATTTCCATCACCTACACCACCACTGTCCTTATATTTTCTCTTCTAGAGATCTATATATTTCCGGGGAGTCCTTCTAGAACTGAAACACTTAGTTAGCCTTGTGCTGGGCGGGAGGATGACGGGAGAAGGTCGCCTTGAAGACGGTGTTCAATGGTGGGATGCGAGCTGTTCCGGTTTATTGGGAACAGAGTCAAAGAGGTTCTGGAGTGGGCTTAGGTTCGCAATGATGCCTTGCGTTCCATTTGGTGAAGAGTGAAGATGTTCAGCATTGCCTTGGTAGATCTAAGCTTCTGAGCGACTTCGTCCACTGGGGGCCATTCACCTAAAAACAAACAATGCTTTACCATCTTAACCACAACCCCATCACATCAGCCGCCGCCATTACCTTAACGTGGGACCGTGTCAAGCCCCAGTGCCATTGATTGTTAGAAGGAGAGCGCTCGTATCAAGCTACGGCCTTTCTGATGCATTCCGGTACCTCTCTAAAGTCCGGGGTCCATGTGGATTGCGCTGGTCGGCGTAGAAGAAGTAGGTCTTGTTTTGTGGAGACCTGCAATCGCATAGCACGCTGAGCGACTGGAGATCTTAATCGCGCTTCCAGAGGATCTTAAGGTAGTCAGGGTGGTTCTCCTTATATTCGGCGACCGAAAAGTTCTGAATTGACTTGGCAGGGACGACGATGGCGACAAAGACTCTGGGGTGAGCAGTAGTTAAGGTGAAGCCCAACATTGAGGAACCTAGCCTATCATCCTGAAGCAGCTTTTTGGCCTTCTTTAGGTCGATAGTGGTGACAAAAGGGGTCAACCCGCGCCCCCTTCTAACTGTCTCCAACCTTTCAGCAAAAGCGATGCAGAGTGCCGCATGGGCTCTGCCGAAATCGCTGCAGTGGATGCGGAGGGCACGGAGATTCTGCCAAACCGTGGATGACTCGCTTGGGAAGGCCCTACTAAGGGCTTCATAATATCGGGCCCACTGGTTGGATAAAACTATAATGCTCGTTTCCATACTTCTGCAGGGTTAGCTTTTGGCCGATTAGAAGGGGCGACTGGGGTTAAGCTAGATTTGATGCATGGTTGTAGTGGGCGATACTTACAGGCTGGTCGCATTGTTCATGTTAGTTACAACATGGGGAAAATTGTATCTTTCCGTCACTTAATAAGTTGCCGAGAAACAAGGCGAGTTCATTAATGTCGGTGATGGAATCCGTGAACCGCGGGCGCGTTGGCATGAGGGTCTATTTCTTAACGGTCGAACGAGTCATGCTAGTTTACGAACTGCGAAAGAGTGCTTCCCAGATGGCAGCTCATCGGCTGCGACATCAAGGAACTTCGAGTATCGCGGGCTGTATACGGGAGTTCCCGCCAGCAGAGTTTGGACAAGACCACAGCGTGATCCTCTTTTATATACGGTGTGCCGACAACGTAGAAGAAGGTGCCGAGAACTGGAGGGTCTGGACATCGCTCGACACCCCGCTCAATGTCCAAGTTCTAGGGTCTCCCAAACGTCAATGCGTAGGATGGAGCTCTATCCCACGTCGTAATCGAACCGCCCGACGAGCTCACTGTAAAGAGCCTGGGTCGCGCAAGAAGCGACTTCGGCAGATTCGTGAGCAAAGGTTGGAACACGGTCTTACACGACCGTCTTGTTTAATTTCGCAGCGGACGCTCACAAGAACCGAGATATCTCCTCGGACCTGAAGTCAGGGCACTCTCGTTTTTCCGCAGGCATAGAGGGCCGTTGCGGGGATCGTGAGAATGTGGCCGAGGAGGTGAAAGGGGTTGACTGCGTCATGAGCATCTGCGCACACTCGGACCTTTCGTGTCATCACAGCTGACCGTGCCGACGGCGGTACTTGAGGCGAAGAATGATGCGGCGTCGCGTTATACTAGTATGTAAAAGTGTCCGATAGCATCAAGTTGCCTTTCTCCAGCCAGTGATCCCACATCTTCTGGGCAGGCAAATGGTCAACCATACCACCGCAAAGTGTCATCATGGGGGTTTTGGAGATATTCGCATTTCGCTGCATGTGGCGGAGAGTGAGAGCCTGACAACTATGAGGTTTTCGGTTTTTTAGACGGAATTTGTCTGGAGGGCAAAGAAAGCCTCTAGCCTTTGAGATGGGACGTATATAAGACGAGCCCCACGGGATGGCTCAGTTTTGGACCGGTACGCAAAACCAGTGTAAGGACCTCGCTGCAAATTCGGACCAGAGTTTGAATCCCAAAGTAATAACCGCGCCGCTCGATGGTCCGCTGGCTGTACAGTGGCCCCGAAAACTGCTAATTCCCAGCATGAAAATCTTCGCGTTCGTCAAAATGAAACCACAGTGTGCTTAGCAATCCATTTAGTAAACATCTCGATTTTTAGAATTGCGAGTTAGGGGATCTCAGTGAGGATGAATAACTAGGGGCGTGAGGGTTCCTGGAGTCCCAAGAGCCGAATTGACCCCGATTTGAACAATGTCCCATATTCGCAGTGTCAGACAGTCTGCGTCTCAGGATTGGGGTCTCTGCCGGGTAGCTTCCATGAAGGAAGATGAATGATCTTGGTGGAATTCGCAGAGTAATGGGAGCTATACAGTGGAATGCAGCAAGAGCCTAAATGTTCGAGGTATGGACTACGCAACACTAGGTTGGGCTGGGACCCCGAGCGGCCATGAAGTTGAGCCTGACCTTATTATGCTCATACCCGAGAAACCTCCGGGACCTACGGCATGAAGGGTTAGCGCATCCAAGACCATAGTGTGTTAGTCCCGGCTGTAGCACCAACTCTGGAGCAGCCAAAGCAGACAGAGCAGACAAATCATGTGCCGGATCCCATGTCCTCCCGGACCAGCCGAGTGAAATTGATCAGAGCCATGCTGGGAGCAGTTTCGTACCGTTAGGTTATCGCTTGTGGTGGTGTTAGGTTTGTCTCAAGGATCCGTATTGATGCTTTTGCAGGGTGGTTCTTATCAAGAACAGAGGATGCGTGAACCGGCCGGAGAACCATGGGCCCCATATAAAGACATGAGAGAAGAGCTTAACTTGATCCAAACCGAAATGAAATCATGAAGGGCTGACTCTGAGGTATGGAGGAGGAAGAGTTGTGGGTTGGACTACAGCGGAGAGAGAAGCTGTTTATATAGTCGTCAGGATAGGCCGAGATCACACACGATCAGCTGAAAGTAAATAGTGACATTCGAATGATTCACAAATAAACTTCAATGGCAAACAAGCTATAATTCAGGGCTCATTATGTTCAAACAAACGGCTATCCATGTGTCTGTCCGCATCGGGAAGCACTTGATTCCTGCCACAGCAATCAGTCCCCAGTCAGACCAAAGAGGGAAGAGGAAGCCATCCAGACTTAATCTATTGGACTAATTCCCTGTAGCAAACTCCATGTGACAATCATCTCTTCGCCGAAAGTCATATACCAAACCCAGACAAATCATCAGAGCTTCGAGGGATTCGGATGCGTTGAATCCAACCAGCGGCGTGTAAGTCAAGTTGGCAGGTTGGACATCTCCAACCAAGCCGTAGTTTCCAGTTTCGGAATGCCTGTGACGCACCTATTAAAGAAGGAATAACTGGAATTGGAGTTCATTTCGACGGCTCTCTCCCCTTGAACAGAAGAATAAAACAATAACAGGTTTGTGGAGGAGGGAAAGAGTTGAGGAAGGCGCAATCCCCAGCTCGGGACATGATGAAGTCTCAAGAAGCTCGGCGATGACATAAGCAAACCCCACCATGCTTGAACACCCATTTCGAACACTTTTAAATGCTCCGAGGCAACTTTTTTTCTTTTTGGTCTGTGCATCTGCTCCCAGCTGAAGTTGTTCCTGGCGCTGCGTCAGCTGCAAATTGTCGATTTTGGGAAAGCTGTTGCTCTCAACCGTTGAATCCCAAAACCTTCCTTCAACCCACCACTCCCCCAGAAACATCCACCAAGATGGCCGCCACTCTAACACTGAAGCTCACCAACAGATGTACGCACACGCCTTCTTACCCAATATCATGATGCCACTGATTCAATCAAACTGCTAACACCCTGTCCTCATCACCAGCTCCGAAGCAGCCGATCCGGAAGCTTCCCGCGACCATCGACGTCCCCGCCGATGCCACGGTCGAAGATGTAAAGAAGATTGTGGCGCGCCAGGCGGGCATCTCGGACTTCAACCGAATCGGCATCTTCAATCCCACGACGATCAAGACGATCAAGGACAGACGTGCCAAAATTGGCGACGATGCCGATGTCGTCGAGGCCAAGGAGCTCCTTATCAAGGATCTCGGTATGTGAAAGCTGACCATGCAATATCTTTTGTATACCCACCATCTCTAACACTAGATCGTGTTTCACCCTAGGCCCCCAAATCGCCTGGAAGACCGTCTTCCTCCTCGAATACCTCGGCCCCATCCTCTTCCACGTAGGCGTCGTCCTCGCCCGACCCTACCTCTACAAGAATGTCACGCCCGCCACGCCCCTCTCCGACACCCAATGGCTCACCTTCACCATGTTCGTCGCGCACTTCATCAAGCGCGAGTTCGAAACCCTCTTCGTGCACAAGTTCTCCGCCAGCACCATGCCGGCCCGTAACATTTTCAAAAACTGCGCCTTCTACTGGATCTTTTCGGGTTTCCTCTGCGCCTACACCGTGTACTCGCCCACCTCCCTCGCCGCGACGGCCGACAAACCCATCGTTGATCTCGTGGGCACGCTCATTTTCGTCCTCGGCGAGTTGGCGAATGCGAGCGTTCATTTGCACCTTTCAAGCTTGAGGTCGAGGGGCGGGACTGAGAGGAAGATTCCAACGGGTCTTGGGTTTTCGCTCGTTACGTGTCCCAATTACTTGTTTGAGATAATTTCGTGGGTTGGTGTTATTATTGCTAGTAGGAGTTGGGCCGTGGTTGTCTTTATTTTCATCGGTGCTGCGCAGATGGAGGTTTGGGCCAAGGGGAAGGAGAAGGCGTATAGGAAGGAGTTTGGAGACCAATACAAGAAGAAGCGATATGTTATGCTTCCTGGTCTCGTCTAACCGGATGGAAAGGACGGAAAGGATTGGAGCTGTGTAAGGGTTCTCGCGAGTTTCACGGATACCAAGAGGCTGCTACTTGTATCGCTGGGGAGTTCGGGTCGTGGAGGCTACAACGCGAATACTGCTCTAGATATCGCCGGCAGGAAGGGTGTTTTTTTTCCTAGCACTACGTGTATGAATACGGCAAACTTTACGTCAAGGAGGGCTGGGAGAAAGGTTGATTGCTCCTACAAATAATAAAAACAACGATATAAAGAGGATCAAGTTCCGAAATAATGATGAGAGAGAACGACTACCCATCCAACACACACAATCTTGCCCGTGATAAAACATCTCAATCCTTCCCAAACCCCAACCCGAAAAAAAAAAAAAAAAAAAAAAAAACACCTATCAAAGAGCCTCAGATGGCCTCAAAACATCATTTCAGAGGAAGAAGAAAAATAAGTTCAAATCTAGATCGTCGTCGTCGTAGACAGTGACGTAGTTTCAGACTCCCTCGCCAGCCCATCCGTTCCGCAAGGTGACTCCGTCCCCACAACACTCGTGCCCGACTCCGACAGCGACGCCCGCGACGTGCCGCTCCGAGTGTCCGTCGTCTGCGCCGGCTCTTGAAGAACGGCCGCCTGTTCCTCAGCCTTGCCGGGCGGCGCAAGAACTACCAGCGGATCCTTACCCTTATCGAGGCTCCGGTCCATCTCGGCCTCCGAGCCATTGTTCACCTCATTCCCTGGAACGGCATGCACAGCGGGCGGAGGAGTCGACACGGGCACAGCGGCCCCAAAATTCAAAGCCGCCAGC
>JUDQ01000040.1:130502-150670 GCA_000812075.1 Scedosporium aurantiacum
CAACAACATGGATAAAACTACATCTCACGAGAAAGAATCGAAGTAGACACCCGAAATATCTTGAACAGGTGACCCGTTCCACACCTCGCGCTTTTTTTAAGCCTCTTATGATTTGACGCCTCTCCATCAAATCCATCAAATGACGGTTGCTTCGCAGTCAGCTCTAACTCCGTCCCAATGCACGCGGGGTTGCAACCTGCAGTAACCTGCGTTGGCGTGACATTGGACCATGCAGGAGAGAAACAAGTTCTGCGAGTGCCGTATCTCGCTGAGCTCGATTTCCGCATATCGAGCACCCGGGTCCCTCTGTCGATAGAGAATATTGATGCTCCTCGTAGGTGCAGAGGCCATCGCAACGGCGAGTCTCAAGAGCACATCTATATATATAATCTGTCAGTCGTCTCGCCATGATAGCCCATCGAATTCCTCAGCACCATTGTCCATTGTTCGTCTTCTCACTAGATTGCACGCCGAGCACATATTCAACACTAAACTGATTGATTCTCATTCGTTTTCCCCCTAGTTACCAAAAGGGGAACAGTATACATCAGTAACTCCATGTCCATACAAATACACGCCGAGTCTCGCAAGAAATAAAGAGAGTGTGCGTATGCCAGCTCCGCGCAATCCAGATCCGGCGGCTCATGACCCATAACTCCATGCTATGCTATACCACAGAATAAGAAAAACAATAAAACAGAAAAAAAATATCAGGGCAAGATATTCGAATCCCCAACAAACAAAAGACTTCATAATTAACACTTCGAAAAAACATTCACCTCATCACCTCCCCCCTTCCCTCTCCTGTCATATTCCGGACGCGGCCCGGCAACGTTTCCACTAAAACGCCACCCGTCCCCCATTCAACCGCGACGACGAAATGCTCGACCCCGGACTAACAATCGTCGCGGGCGTCATCGCCCCATCATGAAAATGCATCGAGTTCGAGCCCAGTGAGCCGCCGCCGAAGCTGCTGTTGGTGGTGGTCATCGTGCCGGCCCGCGACGGAATCGACAGGCCGCCGTACGAAATGAGCGCGTCGGCCCTCTCGAAGACGTTGCCCGCGAAAGCCGACGAGAACGAAGCGCTCTGCGGCGTGGACGGCACCGTGGCTTGCACGGCGGGGCCGAGGGCTGCGCTCTGCGGCGTCATGGGCATCTGCATCTGCATGCCATTGTTGTGCCCGGGCTCCGCCTGCGGCGAGAGCGGATTCATGGCCAAGGGTCCCACGGTGGACTCTCGCAAGATGTAGGCCCACGGAGACCTGCGGATGGCCTCCGTGGTTTCTTTGATGGCCTGGTGGATGGGTCGCAGGCGTGCGCGGGCGTCCGAGCCGATGGGGAGGTTGTATTGACCGACGGCAAACTTCATGGCGGCACCGAAATCGCTCCATGATCTCAGGAAGTTGCTGCACACGTTCCAGAAGGCCGTCTGCGTCCTAATGCCCGGCTCCTTCAGTTTAATGAGGGACATGCGAGCCTTGAGCGTTTCGGTCTGGTGAACTGCCGTCGTAGCCTTGGCCACCATGAGCTTCCAGGCCCGAATAACCTCGTCCGAGATGCCATTCCGTTCTCTCTGCATAATGGCATTTCGGAGTCCGCCGGTAAGTTGCGCGATGAGTCCCGGTAGCGATCTCATCACGAGCTCCGAAGATCGCTGCAAGGAGAGGAAAATTTTTTCGAACAGCCTATCTTCATCCGTGAAATCATCCATATTTCGACCCACAGATGCGCTGCTTCCCGAGGCGAACGACTCGCCCGATCGTGGAGTGGCCGACTCCAGCGGCGCCGCGGCTCGTGCTGCTCCGTTAGTATACGGTATGGCCATGGCCACATCAGTGGCGACTCTAAGGTTGCTAGGGTTCGGCACGAAGCCGCCATTCCGAAGTCGTGGACCCGGTGGTCCAGCGCGGTCAGCTATTGGGTTCGCAGAGGGTTCACGCGAGTGGGGGCGGATCGTGTCACCTCCCATGCCGGATTGCGCGTTGGGCTGCTGTCGGTAGTATCCCCCGTTCTCTCCGCTAAGGGACGACATGGTGACCCTCAGCTCCATGATGCTGTTATAGAGCAGCACGAGCAGAGTTCGGATGTATCGGGGGTCACCGTTGTCGACAAATATATCAATGTTGCCCGCCAGAAGAGTGCACACGTGCGTGTAGGCGCTGACCAAGGTCTGACAGGCACGGAGGACGTTCTCATTGTCGTGGTGAGCCGAAGATTCATCCTCCCCGTTCAGCGGGTCGTGCTTCTGAATCGCTTGTTCGAGCTCTTCGACGTGTGAATTAGTGTTGTAAAAAACAAACTCAAGGCTGGAGCGCTTAGCCGAGCCGTCGTTCGTCAGGCTCATAAGCATCTGAATCATCGGATGGATTTGGAACACGGAATAGAGTATTCCCTTGGCTGTTTCTATCATGGGGTCGTATATCTTGGACTCTCGCCTCCTCTCTGGCAATATGGACAGCCGTCGGACGTAGATTGGCCGCTGCATGTACGGTTCTGCCGGGCTCGCGGGGCTCTTGTCGGCCATGTTCACCACCCCCGGTCCTTGCATAGCAGAGCCATGGCTCAGGCCACGATAGTGACTGAAGCGGTTATTCACCTGCATCTCATCTAACGTCCCGAGATCCGATCCCTTCTTCGATAAGACACCCCCCATACGGCGCGACCGGCTTTCCGGGCGCTCCTGGCGAGTTTGCTGCACACCAGTTTCGGAGTTACTGCGCACGCGCTCATTCACGCTCCCAATGGTCAAAGGCATTACATTAGTCCGGCGCATCGTGGTACTTTGCTGGGACAATCCTCGGTAGTGCGATCGTGTAGGGATGGGAGGTGGTCGCACAGTCGCAGGGGATCGCAGGTCAGGCATTTCGGAACCGTTGACCTTGACGGGGAATCTACCGCTAGCAACACGCTTGATGGGCAATCGAGGCGTTTCGGTACCTTCGCTCGATTCGTCGCCGCCCACGTCGGATTCGGCTCGACCATTCAGTGTCCGTTGTCGAAGATATTTCTTGATCTGGGCAGTGACGGCGAGCTCTGCCATTTCGCTCTCACGGAGAACGCCCTCGTTCGGCGGGCTAGCGATGGGTACTTGGAATACTTCAGGCGGCGGGAAAGTGATCTCGTTTCCGTCAAGCTTCAGGATATGTAACGACGCCATGTCCGCGAGGAACAAGGGTAGCTCCTGGATACGATTTCTCTGGACCGAGAGGACTTTGAGCGATGTCAACTTTATAAGCTCAGGTGGTAGGATTCGAAGTTTATTCCGGCCAAGGTCGAGAATTTCGAGAGATTTTAAGTCACACAGCTGCTCGAGGAAGATGGTCAGCAATTGTCCGTGTCTACTGCCCACTGTCTGCGAGAACAAGAAAAAAAGGCAAGGCCAAAGATGGATGGTCAAGATCAAGTCGAGGTTCGAACATACAGGCAACGGGAAGTCCTTGATTTGGTTGTTTCTGACGTTAAGGTATCGTAGGGAGTTGCACTCTGAAAATCTCGCAGGGAACGAGGTGAGCTGGTTGTGAGACAACGCAAGTCTGCAGAACAGAAGAAAGAAAGCATTAGCAAACTATCTAGAATGAGCGAAGCAGATAGATAAAGTGGGCGAATATCAAAATCAAACCCAAGTTGCGATGGTGAATAAATAGTCTCTCGTACCGTTCTAGCTCGTTCTTGATCACATCAATCACCTCTTCCGGGAGCTCTCGAATGCCCTTGTGACTTAAATTAATCGTCACTCCAGGCTTTAGTTCCGTATTCGCGGCACCTCCCTCCGCCCGCTGGGCTTGAGCTTCGTTCTCCTGAAGGGCATTTTGCATCGCCTCCCTCGCAAGCGCAATGACTTTGGCGGCCGGAGTGGGCGCAGAAGCAACGATGGGCCCAGACAGGGACGGGTTCGACGGGACATTTCGAATCTTGGGGATAGGAGGTACGGGAGGCACAGAGCCATTTACAGCGGAAGACGGTATCGAATTCGGGGGAGCACCAACAGGTCGGCGTATCGTGACCGGCTGGGTTGAGTTCTCGAGCATGCCTCGACCCGTCGACTGAGTGGCGGCGCCGAGAGGACCCGAAGGTCTGTCCATTGCCTCGTGTCGATCGATCGGCAATGGGCTTTCGAGGTGTTAGAGACGAGGCGTGGGACGACGATGGAAAATTCGAATCGATGGTTGCGAACGGGAGATGAAAAGCAGAAAGGGGGGAAAGTGCCCGATCGGTTGGGAAGAGCGTGGTCGAGGAAAATACGAGGTACGAAGGAGGTGGATGGTACTTCGTACAGGCGAAAAAAAGTCAAGCCTCCCTTCGGAGCCGGCGCTGAGTTGGGCAAGGCGAGAGAACGTTTCAGGGATTCCCGACCTCGTGGGATCTCTTTTCTGGGGGGTGTCTTGGTCTGCTTCCAATTTGCTGCCAAAGGGGGTCCAGGGGCGGACAAGGCCAGAACAATCGAAGCTACGATGTTGGGCTAGGCCAGGCTAGAGTTCCTAGTGCGGTTCCTGACTCGTGGGTGGATGGAGAAAGCGAATCCCCAGCGCCCCTTCTTTTGCTAGCGTGGTCGAGCGTGGGAGTGTGTGAGAGATTTTGATGGACTTGGGAAGAAGGAGCACGAAGTACGAAGGAGCATGTACTTCGTACCTCCTACAGTGCAGAAAATGTAACTGGGGACGAGCCTAGTGTTGCAGCATTGCAGTGCTGCGCTGTTACAGAAGGGCAAAAGTGGGGTTGGTGCGCTGCAACAACACTGGCCAGATGCTTCGATTGATAGAGACTCCATTGCCAACCCAGTCAGCTGGTACAAGTGACAAGCTCCAACTCACTCCCCCCCAAACGACAAAGCCAGAATTTAGACCAATTGCAACAGGTCTTCGCCCACCTCTGTTACAGGAAACAGAAGTGATTCACAACATTAGCATTTCGTATGGGGAAGAGCATCCCCTTCCGCCGGGGTAGAGCAACCTTCGTCAATTCATCGATCGATCCATACCACTCCGCGCGCGGGGAGAGAAACTCGCCGTGTCCGAGCATTGATGTTTCTGTTTGACAATTCCCACCACTTGACTACCAAATGCGCCAAACACATTGATCCCGAGCCACCTCTGGGAAGAAACCCACAACGTCCTGGAGAGTTCGACGAGTGAAAACAACATTGAACATTGTAACGAGCAGTCCTTGTCAGCCCTGGTGTCATGGCGTCTGCAGGAGCTCACGTCGCATTTGCCCTTTTCTTCCCTCCCGGCTCTATCCCTAAAGGTTTCGTTTCGAGTCTCGCTTCCATTCTTCTCTTATTTTCCCCTTCTTTGCCCAGACCCTCGTCCGAGAATACGAAGTAACGAACGACCTTTTGTTGTACTTCGTACGTACGAAGTACCTTCCACCTCCTCAGCCATGACCATGTCTCTTTTGCGCGTGGCATTTGTGATGCAGCCTTTTTTACCCGATCTACACCCTCAACGGTGAAACCTTGGCCAGGATTTTACTTTCTATTTTATTTTATTCTTTTCTTCCTGCGCTCTCCCCCAAACGGTGGAGCCGTCCACGCATCAACTAAGCATCAATACTTTGTGGGACTGCGAAATGGAGTAGTTCGAGTCATACAGACTCCAGTTCTCTACAGATCTCGTGGCCCAGTTCTATTCGAGATATAAAAATTAAAATGAAAATAGACAAAATAGCAAAATGAGAGAGAGAAAAGTGGAAGAACCTATTGCTATGGCATATTGCCCTCACACGTCAGACGTCGGGCCAGATCCCGGTACGAAAAAAGCCGTCCATTGTCCTATTCGCTTAGAGACGGCGGCATTGATTCCGTCGATTCAACCATCGTCATCCTCGATCTTGACCGCAGTACGAAGTACGAAATAGGACTTATATTCACCAGTCCCGATAGCGGACTGGTAGAATTCCTTACAGATATCGATTCAATGATAATTCTTTTATCTCCCCCTCTCCGTCGTAGGGTCATCGCATATCAAACCATGCATCACGAGTGACGAGTCTTAGACACACATCACCACTTCCATCATCGAATACTTGATTGAACACTCCATCAATGCCACCCGATCCGCAAGTTGGCATGATATTACCCGCCGAACCACATCGATTCATCCCGTGTCTCACCACTTAACCCATCACTCTCCTAAAGTCGAGTGGGGGATGTCCTTGTATTCTCGGCTCTGAACGAACCCTTGGTCTCGACTCCATGTAAGAATTCTTTTTTTTCCTGCACGTGAGGAAGATCGGGTCGCTCGGAATAATAACTCGCGATCTTATCATGCACGAAGCAAAAAAAAAAAAAAAAAAAGCAGCCCAAACTATGGGTCGAATGAGCCAGATTAAGAGGTGAGGTGAGGAAGGAAGAAAACCAGAGCCTCAAACTTCACGGTGATCGTCACTTCTGAAGCAGATCCAGCTCAAAGCCTTTGCCAATCCCCTGCTCTCACTTCTTGATACTCCAGACCAGTGGAGAGGCGGCTGTAGCGTTCGACGAACATTCTTATGATCTTCGATCTTCGAGATACTCAGGTCACATCCCTCGTTCCTCTCCGAGCTCACTGTTACACGACAATAAGACCTTGTGAAGAGCTTAGCTGGCTCATGCTGAGGTAGTGGAGGGCATGATATGCACCAAAGTCGGTCAAGCTAACATCAACACCCTTCTTCAGAAGAAATTCAGTCAGCTTAGTACATGTCATTTTCCCCGTGATGGTGGGCAGCGTTTGTCTGCACTTGTTCACAGAACTTCAAATACATCAGTGTGATAATAGAAGCAAGCCCCTTGGTTCTTGGAGATGCCTTTCTTCTCTCGGGGAAGTGGAGTGTCTTCTGCACAGTACGAGATTGTGACTACATCTCAGCCAGCTCAGCAAAGGCCGTGCCGAATGCATAAATCGATGGAAATGTTACGATATGTATATAAATCAAACAACACGAGAATTGGAATGGAGTTTGTCGATAGTCTCAAAAAGTCTGTGTCCTGAAGCTGTGACGAGGCTTTGTCCAAGGAAAAGTGCGTCGGCCAATATACACTGTGCTGTCACTATTAGGTTGTCCCCTTCCCCTTGTCAAACGTGATTGATCCATCTTCCAACAGTTCAAGCGTATGAGCGCTAATCCCCCCAAATCATTCAGCCAAGCCCGCTCATATCACATCTCGCTGCCGGACTCATCAACTGCTTCGTCCGGTATGGCTTACCTTCTCGCTCTTCGGGCTTAAGAATGACCTAATGACACTCGAGCCAGACTTAGAAACACTCAAGCAAATAATACCGCCTTGAATCATCCGCCGTCTCAATGGAAGACGATGTCCAGAAGCAACCGGATACCCAGTCCGGCATAAACAACTCATGGCTGCGAAGAAACCTCACTCTTGCCATTATCGCTCTAAAGAACCGGTTCAGGCCATCCCGGGGAGGTGTTCTCATGTGTACATCCAAATTCTGTGTGAAATATGGGCCACCGCCAGGGGGCCATCTCTCCGAGGCGGAGACAATGGTCTACATTGCACGTCATACTTCTATCCCAGTACCGAAGATTTATTGTGCCTTTAAAAAGGGCGATATTACATATATTTTGATGGAGAGGGTCAAAGGAGTTCCGTTAAGCAGATGCTGGCGTTCTGCTGGAGACCAGGGGCAGGAACATCTGCGAACACAACTACATGCCTTTTTCAAGGAGCTTCAATCACTCCCTCCACCACAACCCGGGCACATCGGTGATGTCAACTATTCAAAGTTGTACGATAGCCGTATAGCGTCAGAAGGATTCGGACCCTTTGAAACCGCGAGGGACTTCCACAGATTTCTTCGAAACGGTGCGGACAAACCTGTGAAGGATCCGGAGCTGGATCAACTCATAACAGACCAGGACAAAGAGTATTCGACTTGTTTCGCTCACGGTGATTTTAATTCTTCCAACATAATAGTACGGGATGGGCAAGTCGTGGGAATCATTGACTGGGAAATGGCTGGGTGGTACCCTGAGTATTGGGAATACACCTCGGCATGGCATGTCAATCCTTACGATGAATGGTGGAGACCAGAAGTAGAGAAAATACTGGACGCCTACCCAGCAGCACTGGAGATGGAAAAATGTAGGAGAAAGATATTTCCAATGTTCTAACGAGCGACCTAGGTGGTGTAGGATCCGACAGAGATGGTATAGGTGAAGAGCGACTAGCTAAGCGATAATCTCTTTAGTCTCAATCAAGTCCCACGTTGGCACCCTCTTCATATCCCATTCAACTTTCCCGTCAAACCGATGTTGATCCTTCTTCTTCCGAACATATTGTTTAGCTGCGCTTTCAATCGTTGCCCAATCGGTGACAGATCTGCCCAAGACACCCTTCTCCGCCGCAAGACTAGCGATGGCATCCCTGACCCAGATCCGGCACGTCCAGCTCTTGTCATCCTGAACAAGCGGGACCGCACTCAAGATCTCCTCCATCCTGGCCAAGTTGAGCACCTTGGCAACCAGGACGCGAACGAGGATCATTTGGGTAGGAGCGGTACGGATCTCGAGCTCCTGATACTCCCACCGGCTCCTGACTTGGCCGTTTTCCGTGTGGTCGCGCTGCCGTGCGTGATACCGTTTACCCACGCTTCCGTCGTGTTCCACCTTCGGCCCAGAAATAAGCGCCCAGTGATAAGTATCCGGTTGGCCGCCACGCGCATAGAGCGCCACGTAGAGACGCGGTTTATCCGAAGGTGACATAGTGGCAAGTTTCGAAATATAATCCCGATTTGGTGGTTTTCAGCAGCTGCTCTGTAGGATTTGTAGAAGAATGTAAGCGGCAAGTTCATGGTCGTTGAGCCGTTGCTAGATGCTCTAGGTCCTCGGAGACGTCGATAACGAGCTCTCCTGCCCGCCTGGGATATCACATACCTCTGGAGATACAGGTGACCGTGTTTCTGCTACCTGAAGAATGAAGAACTGCGAGTGTAGTTCTGCAATATCAAGTTGGATGTTGAACCTAGTCCCTGGACTCGTGGGGGAATGCAAGAGGAGATAAAAAACGGATCACAGATCCCTGATTTTCGTGTAATGGAGGGTCAAGCATTCAGGAAAGAGTTTGATATGAATAGGAAATGAATCGATCGTCCTGTTCAAAAGAAAGGATGGAGGTGACTTTATAAGGTAGGCACAATCCATGGATCGAGATGTGATATCTAGGAGCTTAGTCAGTCCGTTTTGGTTCACACGCAGCATCATTGTCTACACACTGCACGATGTACAATCTCATGTTCGTATCGAGCGCCAAACATGGATGGCACATGGCGGCTGGGGATGGACCTTTCCAATCCAGGCATGCACTTGCGCGTCATGAGCCCGTTTCACGTTCTGCAGAAAACCTCCATTACGGACTGGGGATACGTGGGTGATTGGAAAGCCAAACGAATGCGATGACACGATCGCCTAAAAATAGCAGTGAGCCAGGCCAGCGCTCCATCATACGACATTGTGGGATGTCTGTTGTTCATAGTGCTCCTCGCGCGCGGCTATAGGGTCTCTCGAGGTATGTTGACCATCGGTCTCATCTGCAAAAGCCCCCCCCCCCAAGGCAGTAGCCTTTCCCTGGATACCACATTCCCTTTGTATGCGCTGCAGAAGCCCATCATAAACATGCTCAGAGCTAATACTACAAGGTGGTTAGCTATTGGGGCGAGGGAGAGAGGAAACGCCTATTCTCTATGAGGAAAGCATCTCGATCCTCGCCTTCTCCGCTCATCGACTGTCTTGATGGCAGGCTGAGCGAGTGCCCTGTTAACCGCGGAGGATACATAAGACGAGTCGGAGCCTGGTGCAACACACCCTGTTTGGAAAAGGTGACGTTGGTTACTGCATGCACGTCGCTCATGCATCAGCCATAGCCAATCATCCTCATCGGAAAGGCCAAGCCAGGCCGCGGACCTGCCCACGATTCACTCGAGAACCAACGACCATGGGCAGAGAAAAGCCTGGCGACGTGATCATCCTTCCAACCGATATCTTGAATCATATATCATTCAACCTGATCCGGGGAATTTAGCTTTTCAAAACCATTCACTGGCAGCTGGAGTCGTTGAGACATGTTTTATGATACCCAACATGCAGCAGTAGATCTCGTCCTATTGGTTCCTCGATGCTGGACGGCGGGTTTCGTCTTGGGCAAGGCTGTGGTGCTGCTTGTGATAGGCTTGGTCCTTGGCGCCCAAGTATCTTGCATCTGTACAACGAAACGTGGGGTCGGAAAAGAGCTGGGGTGGAACCCTGTCGGGATCCAGTTTTCTGGTTTCTGCTCTTTGTCTGCCTAGTTTGTTCCTCGGCCAGCGTCAATAGAAACGAACGCTCGAATGCCTCGTCGCCTGTTAAAGACGCCGTTCTGCTGCTGCTGCTGCCTGCCTTCACAGCCGGGACCCCTTCGACCTCGGTGCGGGGAGGTGCATACTTGGGGAGTTTCTGCCTTTGAACGGGCATCCTTGGGCTCCATTAGCTGTCCCTTCCAAGCATAACGAACGCATTGATGAGCCTTGACAAATTAACACTCGGAAAAGGGCCCCGTAGAATTAATGGTAAACTACTAGATAGGGATTAGATCCAGATTCAGTTCCCTTTCGAACAGCTAGACTCATCAAGTCCGTGTCTCACATTCCCTAGTGCTCGACATGACGTCACCAACCCGAACGGTTTCGGCTACTTCGTGTATATTACTGTAGTTGCCTTCATAACGGTATCCAAAAACACGGAATATTGCTGTTTTTCTTCCCGAGTAACAAAACTGGTTATCCCGAACTGATTATCTCGACGACCTAGGAGTAGGAAACATGGCCTATGTGAAGGGAAAGTGCTGTGTTCCTCAAGGTCTAACCCATGACTAGGCAAGGGGTTTGAGGCTTGAAAACGGCGAAGTTGGTAGTCGGTTGTGTGGAGCTCCTTAGCGCTCGTGACCGGAACGGTTTCTTCAAGGCGGCCTTCGGGAAGCTGAGTGCCGGGCTGCGTTTTCCGGAAAGATCGTGACCACGATCTCGGGGCTCGCCCCTGGAACAGAGCTGTTGCATCAGTTCCGTTTCCCATAGGCACATACCCAGTGTAAGTTTCGATTTCGACCCAATCCTGGTGTCTGTTCGACCCCGTATTCCTGTTCCATATTCTTTTTCGTGGATGGAGCGCTCGGCTCGTCGATGATGCTTCCAACCCCCCGAGAAAATGTGTATGTCTGTATGTCCAAAGTAGTGGATGGGTCAACTGGGCTCTTGAGGCCATAGCCACGAGAGAACCTGCATATAATCACTCCAAGTCTCAATGTCTCTTCTCTTTCTCAGGCAACAGCTCAAAATTAACATCCAAATCCTCGATATCCTGATCAATATCCTCATCATCTTCGACACCGTCCTCCTCTTCGACTTCTTCCTCTTCCTCTTCCTCTTCCTCCTCATCTATCCCACAGTCTCTCGCTTCTTGAGCGTCAAGGAAGTAATATTCATCATCCTGTTGCCGCCAGTACTCCTCCTTATCCTGACCGTCGAGCGCATCCATGGCGAGTCGGACCTCATCTTCATCATTTCTCCCCTGGATAGGAGTTCTTTCTGCTTCCTGGACGACATCTCCAGAGTTGGGTGAATCTCTGTAATTCTTTTCGACTGCTTCCTTTGGAGAGGCCTGGCTTGGCGAATGGCTATTCGCACTATTGTCAAGCATATGATCCTCGGATGAGGAAGCTCCCCCTTGTCCACGGAGATCTCGGTGCTTAATATCCACGGGTTTATCGGCCATGGTGAAGTAGCGCCGCTGTGAAGGGGGCATTAGATGTTTATCAGAAAAGGGCTGTAATGGTTGCCTGAAGCAAAGTGTTTAATGTTATCTTCTGTTGTTTCTGTTGAAGTGGGCCGCACGAGCGCTTGAGCCGAGGGGAAGATGTTCCTGGATATCAGAGATGGAGAGGGGAGCAATTAAAAGTTCTAAACCTGGAATATGAGCTGCTTTTATCAGAACATTTAGAAATGGAAACTGGAAACCTGAAGCTAAAATATGGAAGGGGTTGGTTAATAGGGGATGAAAGTTTGGCCAGTCCTCGTAGGTCACGTTTCTGAAAAAAACAGGGCCGATCGTGAGATTTCGACTTCTAATCCTAGTTTTTTTCTTCTCCATGGATAATCCAATTTCTTATATCAAGCGTTTTCGAAGGCGGTTTCCACGTGCTAGCCTGCCATGGGCCACCTAGAGACCATCCCAGTCGCGGAAAATCGTTAACTACGAGCTTTGCTTGTGATCGCCCATCCCACCATTTAAATTTTATCTTGCTTTCCTCTAGTACAAGCAGTCTCCCATGATACCAGATCTCCATGTCTTCTCCGTGGTCCGGCGCCAAAAAATCCGGAGGTCTCTGTGTGAGGATAAGCGAGAGGATAGGGTAGTACCTGGTGGTGATTGTTGTCAAGAGTGTATAGATTCAAGTTATGGGAGAGGCGGACAAGAGGGCAAACTAGAGCATGCTCGCCAAACTAGACTGTCCAAGTTCGGGCTCGCAAACATGTGGAGAGGTGGATGGAATGTAAGTTTAAGGGCGGAGCCAAAAGCCAAAAGAATGTGAAAATAGGTTGCCTAGAATAAGTGAAATACCACATCAAATGCATTTTACGCTAGGGATTCCCCAGCCAGCATCAAAGAGGCCTTGGCCGCTGGCCTGAGGTTCCGATCCTTTTCGGTGTAAGGCTTCAGGCGCTCTTTTCCCGAGTTCCCCAACAAGCTTTCTAAGGTCGAGGGAAGAGGGATACTTTGTTTCAGAGAACCATGAAGAGAGGCCTTGGTGGTGGCGTCGTTCTACTCTACGAGGTCGAACAAAGGCGTGAGGGCTGGAGATTATCATCACAAATAGTCAAGCAATGCCGACGTATCTTGGTATCAAACAAATAACATATTCCATTGTCATGCTTCTTCTACAATGTCATCAATCATCATAATATCCTTCTGTCCCCAAGTATTCCGCTTGCGTACTCACCCATTCCTCAGTAGCAAGGCCCTTCTCAAGCCTCGCCCTAAGGCCCTTGGGATCCTTGTGCCAATCACAAGCAAAATCGCAGTACGGCACAGTAGCCTCCCCAAAATACCTACATATCTGCACATGCCGGCACTCGGACGTATTCTCGGCGTACAGCGCGAGGGCCTGCAGGCTTCTCATCCGCGCCTCAAAGTTTGCCGAGTTGCTACTATCCTTGCTGTCGGACCGGAGCATGCGCTGGACCCGCTCCAAATCCTCTCGGCTATAGTACAGGAAGCAGTAGCTGGCATTTCCATCCCGCCCGGCGCGGCCGACTTCTTGGTAGTAGCCTTCGAAGGATTTGGGCAGCCGCCAGTGGACTACGAAGCGGACATTGTCTTTATCGATGCCCATGCCGAAGGCTGTCGTCGCAACAATGATATCGTAGCCTTCCTCGTTGGCGATCCAGCGACGGAGCGTGGTCTCCTTTACGTCCGGGGATAGCCTTGCGTGGAATGGTTTGGCGCCGATCCCGGATTCCCGAAGTTGAGCGGAGAGGGACTCGCATTCGTCGCGAGACATGGTGTAAATTATGCCCGGGACGCTTTCGACCCTCTCACCAACAGCGTCAAGCTCAGGCTTTCTATCTGGGGCTCTTCGTCTTTCGTAGACTCTGTTGAGCCAGCTTAAAAAGTCGGATAGGCGGTTATCGTCTTGATCTTGCGTATACCTAACCTCGAGATGGAGATTGGGCCGGTGAGCCGTCATGGTGAAAAGTTTGAGGTTGGGAGAGCTCCTGTCTAGGCCCATGGTAGCCAAGACATCGTTCCGGATCTGCTCGTTGGCCGTGGCAGTAAGGCACATTATAGGCACGTCCGGAAATGTCTGCCTGAACCAGGAGAGACGCTTAAAATCCTTTCGGAAGTCATGACCCCATTCCGAGATGCAGTGCGCCTCGTCGATGGCGATGCGTGCGAGTTCGCGCTGTTCGTAGACGAGCTGCAAGCGCTGACGGAAGCGGTCGGTCGAGCAGAGCTCGGGAGTGACGTAAAGCAGACGAGTCCGCGGGTGGCCTGTCCCAAGGTCGCTGTGGATAGCGTCCCGCTCTGATAATGGCGTATTGGAGTTGAGGGTCCTTGCATTGATGCCTGCCTTCCGGAGAGCCTCGACTTGGTTCATCTAATTTTTTTTTTTTTAGGAAAGAGGTTAGTTGCCTAGGTAGGATACTAGGACACCCCAATATCGGATCAAATTGATACCATCAAGCTGAGTAGCGGCGATACCACGATGGTGACTTCAAATTCGGTATCAGGCAAAGCATTAGCTACGAGGGAACTAAGATTGAGGAATTCTGGGAGAACAATTCTAAACATACTGCCAGAGTCGATCACGGCAGGGAGCTGGAAGCACAAGCTCTTCCCAAAAGAGGTCGCCGCCTGAACGTAGACATCTTTGCCCTGGAGGGTCGCCTCGATGATCTCTCGTTGAGGGTGTCTGCAGGGGACGGTCAGAGAGGAGGAAGACGAGGTTAGGTCCAGGTTGCAACATCTGATATTGGAGATTCTATGGTGATGATGAACAGCATACCTGAAGCTCTTCTTGTTGAATTGACGACGCAGAGTAAAGTCCAGATCGATGATCTGCCCAGAGCTTCCCGACCTCGTAAGCCTAGCGGGCGGCATCCTCCTCTGCAGACATTGACGTTGACGAGTAAAGAGTTGTCGTGACTATCGTGCCACTGCCACAGCCCAGGCACATTGACACCAGGCCGAAGTCGATATTCAGACGCGCTAGCACACAGCAGGGTTCCTGTTTGGGAAATTCCGGTTGTTCCAACGGCACTGGACGCTGGACCAAAGCGGGTTCCGCTGGTGATCTGAGGCTGATGTGCATGCACTGTGCGTTGTTTCGCCTTCCGCACTTCCGCCTTGGGAAGAGGTACGTACTCTACTTTTTCGTATTCGAGGTATCTTGTACACCTGGAGAGGTCCTCAGTGTATGTGTGAGGAAGGGCCGTTCTACGTCCAATGCATGTCATCGTACGGGAAATATGGCAAGACTTCGTCAGGTCATTATCAGGCACACGCACAGATGGCTGTCTCAGAAAGGAGGTGGATCTACTGGTACTCTTCGGCGGAAGGCGACGGCCGGGTTCACAAGCTTTGGACTTGTGTGTGGATCTTGAATTGGCTTTTTCGTGATGGGTTGGCCGGAAGACGGCCGGCTTTCTCACCACTCGTAGTGTACTCTGTAGCCCGCAGTTGGCGATTCGGTCTTGGGCTAGGCGAGTACATTTCAGGATGCCAGAACAGCCTGGAAAATATACGCAGTTAGACGTGGCCGTTGTTTCCAGACTGCGTCTCTGCCAGGTTCAGGCAGCAGTGGTGGTGATCCCCGCGGGAAGCGCCAGTTCACAAAAGCAAGGCAGCCATTGCCGGATTTTAGCTGGCCACGAAGCCTTTTGAGGATGCAAAACCAGTATCGAGTACTTCAAGCTACGAGATGCCGAAGAGCATGAATCGCAGCTCCCGAAGGCCAGTCTCCACAGGTGGATCTTGACCCCGTCTGTCAACGTCTGGAGACTTGAACCCCCCCCAACATGTGTGCTTGTAACAATGGCCCCGAAAGCTCCGAAGGCCTTCGCGACCACACAGATTAAAGTTCAGACCCTTATCTAGCGGCTCTCGCGCTGCGTCATGTACGAAGTAGTGCCCAACACGGGCTTTGGTTGAACTCGTTCGCTTATTCCTTGTGAACTAACATTCGCATTTGCTGGGAGAAGGAGCGAACGAGGACGAGAAAAGTGTCGGTGGGCATCGAGCCCTAGTTTCGAAGGGGCTGTATCCAATACGCGTGGGAGTGGCTGTTGCTACAGGAAAAAATGCGGGATGGACCCACTGAAACAAGGTACCTTGTACATTTGGCTGCCTTGTACTGCCCCACCATAAAACATCTGAGTATGACATCAATTGCGAGACGCGAGAAAATTTCATCATAGTTCGAGGTAAGGTGAGGAATGTTGCTCCAGAGCTCCAACTCTATTGCTAGAAAATAGACACCTAGAAGGCGCTAGTAGCAGGCAGAAGAGCTCAGCTCCATCAGGTGTGCAACGTGTGCAACGCGGCAATGTGAAAGGAAAGTCGAGCAATCGCTGGAATGAACGAGCAGGATCGGGAATCTGGATGGAAACAGAAGGTGCACCGATCCGGAAGCTAGGGCAGGCGCAGAGCTCCAACTAGAAAAACCCAGAAAACAAAGGAACATTGAAGATTGGGGGGAGACACCTGTTGCGAGGAGCAATTGGAGCAGGGCAGAGCCTGATGGCGGGACAACTGGAGAGGGTGGAAAAAGGGTGGAAAACTCTGGTGGTTGCCCTAGCATTCTGGAGCAAGCGCTGGAAGAGAATAGAACCGCATCGAAGTGGCGGGGTACCTCTCGTACCTTCCCGCCCCGCAACGCTCTGAAGTATTAAGCTGCCATCTTCACCATCCAAACCAAAGCCTGGAACTTTTTCTCTTTCCACACACAAATCACAAACCAAACCTCTTTCGAGTTTTAGACATATAAAAGAGGAGCTATCCTGATCTCTTCCTCTTTTTTCCCCTCCCAAGAAATCTTCTTCCTCGTTGAACCCAAACCAATTCAACGAATCCAACAAGCCTTCTGTTTCCCACACTTTGTTTGCGGGAGCTCTAGAGATACCCCACGTTCAATCTCACCTTACTCTTTTTTTCTTTTTCACTTTTTCTTCATTAATTCCACACAACACATCAGATATCCATCATGGCTCCCGCGGTTGGTATCGATCTTGGTACGACCTACTCTTGTGTAGGCATCTTCCGAGATGATCGTTGCGACATTATTGCCAACGATCAGGGTAACCGTACCACTCCCTCTTTTGGTAAGTAACAGACTCAATTGAAAAAAAAAGAACATGACATTCCCAAGCACACTACGACCACCCCTCCCCTCCTTCGCCCTGGCCTCCCAATTCCACACGCCCCCTCAACCCCACCTCTACTTGGAGGAGGGGAAGAGATCCCAATTGGGACGTGGGAGGACTGCTTGCGGATTGCTTCATTCGCATCCAAATAAACTACACTCCATTGAGCAAATTGCTAACAATGTTTCTACAGTCGCTTTCACCGACACTGAGCGTCTCATCGGAGATGCGGCGAAGAACCAGGTCGCCATGAACCCCAAGAACACAGTCTTCGACGCCAAGCGTCTCATTGGACGAAAGTTCGCGGACCCTGAGGTCCAGGCTGACATGAAGCACTTCTCCTTCACTGTCAAGGACGACAAGAGCGGCAAGCCCGTCGTCGAGGTCGAGTTCAAGGGCGAGACCAAGCAGTTCACCCCCGAGGAGATTTCTGCCATGATTCTCACCAAGATGCGAGAGACTGCCGAGAGCTACCTCGGTACCACCGTGACCAACGCCGTCATCACGGTCCCCGCCTACTTCAACGACTCTCAGCGTCAGGCTACCAAGGACGCCGGTCTCATTGCCGGTCTCAACGTCCTCCGTATCATCAACGAACCCACCGCCGCTGCCATTGCCTACGGTCTTGACAAGAAGCACGAGGGTGAGCGCAACGTCCTCATTTTCGATCTTGGCGGTGGTACTTTCGATGTCTCCCTCCTCACCATTGAGGATGGTATCTTCGAGGTCAAGGCTACCGCTGGTGACACTCACCTTGGTGGTGAAGATATGGACAACCGCCTGGTGCAGCACTTCATCAACGAGTTCAAGCGTAAGCACAAGAAGGACCTCTCCTCCAACGCCCGCGCTCTCCGCCGCCTCCGCACTGCTTGCGAGCGTGCCAAGCGAACCCTCTCTTCGTCTGCCCAGACCTCCATCGAGATTGACTCTCTCTTCGAGGGTATCGACTTCTACACCTCCATCACCCGTGCCCGTTTCGAGGAGCTCTGCCAGGACCTCTTCCGATCCACCCTTCAGCCCGTCGACCGCGTCCTTTCCGACGCCAAGATCGACAAGTCCCAGGTCCACGACATCGTCCTCGTCGGTGGTTCCACCCGTATCCCCCGTGTCCAGAAGCTCATCTCGGACTACTTCAACGGCAAGGAACCCAACAAGTCCATCAACCCCGATGAGGCTGTTGCCTACGGTGCTGCCGTCCAGGCCGCCATTCTTTCCGGAGACACCTCGAACAAGACCACCAACGAGATCCTGCTTCTCGACGTCGCCCCGCTCTCTCTCGGTATCGAGACTGCTGGTGGTATGATGACCAAGCTCATTCCCCGCAACACCACCATTCCCACCAAGAAGTCCGAGATCTTCTCGACCTTCTCCGACAACCAGCCCGGTGTGCTCATCCAGGTCTACGAGGGTGAGCGCCAGCGCACCAAGGACAACAACCTTCTCGGCAAGTTCGAGCTTACCGGTATCCCCCCTGCTCCCCGTGGTGTTCCCCAGATTGAGGTCACCTTCGACATGGACGCTTCGGGTATCATGAACGTCTCCGCCGTCGAGAAGGGCACCGGCAAGTCCAACAAGATTGTCATCACCAACGACAAGGGCCGTCTGTCCAAGGAGGAGATCGAGCGCATGCTTGCTGAGGCCGAGAAGTACAAGGAGGAGGATGAGGCCGAGGCCCGCCGTGTCGCTGCCAAGAACGGCCTTGAGTCGTACGCCTACTCTCTCCGCAACACTCTCGGCGATGAGAAGGTTGACGAGAAGCTCGACGCCTCCGACAAGGAGAAGCTCAAGGCTGAGATTGACAAGATCGTTGCCTGGCTCGATGACAACCAGCAGGCTACCCGCGAGGAGTACGAGGAGCGCCAGAAGGAGCTCGAGGGTGTTGCCAACCCCATCATGATGAAGTTCTACGGTGCCGGTGGTGCCGGTGGCATGCCTGGCGGTATGCCCGGTGGTCCTGGCGGTTTCCCCGGTGCCGGTGGCCCCGCTGGTGGTGCCAGCCACGACGAGGGCCCCACCGTCGAGGAGGTCGACTAAATTGCAACTTCATGATGATGAGATACCCGCAAGTCCTTTTCCTAGATTGAAAAAAGAAACGACTCATGTCTGTTTTTTTTCCCTCGGGGGGACGGTTGTTACTTGAAGGGGGGGGCAAATGGCGGTTAAAACGGCATAACGATGACTCTTTTCTGCTTTTAGACCTTTGATTTCTTTTTTCCTTTTCTCTTTTCCTCGGGACGTTATTGTCTGTTTTTTTTTTTTGCGGCATCTTACGAATACAGGAGATGGAAAAAGCTCGTGGTTATCGAGCTAGGTTCTTTGTACTTTAATGACGAGTCCTTAACAGCTAGGATCGAATGAAAAAAAACAGTTCCAAAAGTTTTAACGCTTCTATGAGTTGTAATTCATCTGTGATATGTTTGCAATATTTGTGATTTATAAGTGATGCGTCGGCTAGACAACTTGTTGTCACTGGATTCAATTTTTATGCGTTGGATGGTTGGACTTCACATGAACAAAAGAGCGAATATATTGCTATCTGTTTTTGGTATACTTCATATAAAAATTTCATGTCAAGAAAAAATGTCATCCTCTACTACTCCAACCCCAGCTCCCGCCGTATCTCCTTCCGCCTCTCAATCTCCATCAGCTGCCACTCCTCATCGGACATATCATCCGGCACAAACGGCTCCCTAAACGCCGACCCCGGCGGCACCTTCTCGTCCCTGCTGGCCCAGACGTCCTCGCTATTCGGCTTCCCGCCGTACTTCTCGAGCTCCTTGCGCTTGTAGTGCTCGCGGACCATGTCCTCCTTGACCTGGCCGTGGTATCCCTTGGCGCGCATGCAGAACCAGAAGTCGTCCCAGAGGTGGGAGCAGGAGCGCACGGAGCCCTGGCGGTAGATGGCGTTCCACTGGCCGCCGATGGATTGGCAGGCGTAGGCTTGGTCGAAGGCCTGGCGGCAGGACATGTCGGTCGGCCGGAGGGAGTGGGCGAGGGCTTCGGAGGCAGGGGTCGGGTTGGGGGACGTTGAGGTTGGGAGGGGTTTCGCGGGGGTGGCGGGCTCGGAGGCGCGGGAGAGGAAGGGGAGGTAGGTGGCTATGGCGGAGGAGATTGTCGAGGAGATGGGAGAGGAAGAAGAGGAGGAGGAGGAGGATGAGCTTGGTTGAGGTGGGGAGTGTGAGGGCTTTGGCGCCGCCGTCGCGGAAGTTTTGGAGAGGTCGGCTTGGATTTCGGCGAGGAATCTTGTGAGTTCGGAGTCGGCGGAGTCGGCTTCGGT